>JANSTT010017254.1:0-17826 GCA_026745375.1 Platyura marginata
TTCTGTGATAATGCAATTTCTAGACTGTTTTTTTAAGTGCAATCTAACCACCCGGCCACAGATTAAAGTCAACACACTAGAGAAAAACTTTGTCTGGTTTCAACCCCAGTCGGACTTGAACCCGGGACCTCCCGCTCCAAAGGCGGTATGGTACAGTAATCAGTTTTAATATTTGTAACATATATACAATTATATTCTTTAATTGGACGATTAAACTGAAGGCTATGTGCATACAACCGTTTGGATCTCAGGTATAACAGTTACTTTGAACAAATTTATAATCACATATTAGATATATTAATTTAGAAATTATTTGTTCAACAGGGTTTAGTTAAATACTACATTTTCATTAAGCACTTGAAAAAAGTTAGGGAAAATGTTCTGTTTCTTGACAAAGTGTACAAACAAAATTTTTCCATAAGCGATAACTATAATTGCTTGAAACGAATGTCATCTGTCACAGTTATTGTAATAAAATGTGGATTTTTTATATATTTAGGGACTGCGTTAGGTTTTATTGTTATGCCATTATTGGTATACTTGATGTCTGGAGAAATAACATTAATACATCCAACGCATGTACCAGGAATTCAATCAAATACATTGAATAGCCTAATTATTCATAATGTGATCCATGCTTTATGGACTGTTATTGGTTTATTTGGAACAGCTGGAACAGATTTAATTTTCCTTGTTTTTGCATTGAATGGATATGTTTTATCGTTGTTAATTGAAAATGAATTTAAAAGGTTTAATAAGATTAGTACAATCAATAAAGACGATATTGCTGTGTATAATAAATTGAAGAATTTAATTTTAATGCATCAAGACTATATCAAGTAAGTTTATTATGCACCAAAAAATATATTACAACGTATATTTGTTTATTTACATAGGTGTATCTTTTTTTTATAGATATATGAATAATGTTCAAGACATCTTCTTTTCAATATGCTTTATTTAAGTGTCTTTTTGCGTACTAGGATTATGTTGTGTATTATATTTTGTATTAACGGTAGGTAATTTTATTGTATAGGTAACTATTGACTACATCACATATTAATATTTATTTTACATTGTACCATATTTTAATTAAAAATTATATTTTCTAGTTAGAAAGTGAAAGAAAGAACTTATTTGTTCAAATGCAATTTTTTTAAAAATAAGTAGAAAAGAAAAGAATTTGTCTAAGAATGAGAAAAAGATTATAAAAAAAACACGTTTTATTTCTAGGTATTTTTCAAATTTTCCCAAAATATAGCATTTTGGACTTTCTGTAAGTCTTTATAGAGTCCTTTAGATTCTATCTAAAATAAAAACTCCATATTTTCCTAATTGTATAAATCAAAATATGCTAAAATCTTAATCCATTGATTAACAAATAAATCAATATCAATTACATAACAAATAAAAATGTTATCTCAGAAAATCAATATAACAAACGTCAAACAAAATTACTGTCGGTCAAATGTTGGCGTACAAAATTCCGTCTACGCCATATTTACCCTGTGTCTGAGGTTTTAAAATCAACAAACCAAACACATGCTGCCGTCAATTTAATCATTTTTTAACCCTAAAGCGCAATTTTTTTTTATAACGTAAGTATACAATTGTTGTGAAAAAAAATGAATAAATTTTTTTTTTATTTTTCTATAAAACTTAAGAAACTCAAAAATAGTAAAAAAACTCCGATTGAAAAAGTTTTTCCTATAAAAGTTATAGGTTTTTTCTTGCTCAGCGGAGTCCAACGGACTCCGTTTTGTGCTTTAGGGTTAATTATATGAATTTAACTTAATACTTATTTATTTATAGGGTTCTTGGTTTCAGAGCTATCTCTATTTGATGACAGGAGTATTTCAGGTATTTAGTTTCTGTTGTGTGGGAACACTAATTGAATTACAAGTAATATTTTATATTATTCTTTATTTCTGCAATTACATAATTTACATAAATACATACACTATGCAGAATGATAAGATATACAACTCGATAATTAAAAGTAAATGGCACTTATTGTCAATTTCTCAGCAAAAAGTACTTTTGCAATGTTTGGTTCGAGCTCAGTCTCCATCTTTATTAATGCTTGGCGGTATCGTACCTTTGAATGTGGACACATTTGTTTCAGTAAGTGTTCTACCCAGTATAATGAATATAAACCTAAAAACACAATTCTTCTTTTTATTTGACAATTAAATAACAAATATTTGTGCTTTTAGATTATGAAAACCGTTTACTCATATGCTATGATGATGATGCAGTTTTCATAACAGATGGAAAACTTCTTTACAACAATGTTATTTTCCGTTTTTATAAATATGCCTAATGTAATTATATTATATATCACTTAATCTGTTGTTAACACTAGAAAGACGAAATGCGGTCAAATTTTACTAAACATAAAAATGTATTTTATCGTTATTAAATAAAAAATAATCTCCATACATTATATAACTATAACTATAATTATACAAAAATTTAAACAACAGAAACAGAAAAAAAATTTAACACAATTTTCTTTCTTGTGAAATTCTAAGTCGAAATATGCATTTGTGATCACGATCCCGGCAAAACGGTTGAAGCTAAAAAGCTAAACTGTAATTTTTAGGAGTTTAAATCATTTACATTCAATTTACTCAATCTATGTATATTTGTTCTACTATACAAACAAAATAGACACAGAAAAAGTCGTACATACTAAACAAGTACTCATACGGGAATATTATAATCGGCACAGGTAATTATTCCTTCTATACTGGTTTTATTTTTGATCAGCAGATCAATGAGAAACATTAACCTGAATATCACGAAATTTTTTTTCTTAAGTTGCAGTATTATTTTCTATATAAATGAAGTAATTGAAGTAGTTTTCACCTCCCCTCAGGAAGCTGTAAAAGACTGTTGCCATATGGACACGCCAGTGATTTTCAATTCATCAGAACGTCGCTGCACACATTTATTGTTAATACATCTCTTATTGACATATGGACACGCCAGTGATAATCGGGTTAAATCCACCTCATACGATATTTCCATTCATTATTTACACGTGCATAAATTTAATATGATAAACAATTTAATTACTAAATCCAAAGGAACCAGGTTCCATTTTTTTTTAGATAAAATCTCTATCATTAGTTAATTTTAAAATGGTGTAATCTTGGTTAATACCGACGAAGTCGAAAAAAATATGCTTTACAAAGATGAATAGTTTTTTACAGTTTTCTAGAACTGTATATTTGAAGAAATTGCGATGTACGTACAGAGATGAAGCCATAGAAAGAAACCCTGCAAAACATTGATTTAATCAAAGGGAATTATAAATTTGGTACGGAGTGAATGGTTGTCTATCGTGATAAAGATTCCGGTTAAACGGAGAGGTAACATTTTGACAGTTCACTAAGTTCGCATGGAGTAAGATCTCTATTTTTTTTGGAGCAAATAAGATAAAAGGTTTAGAAATAGAAATAGAAATAGGGTTTTTAATCATTTGCTCGAAATTTATTTATTTATTAGAGAAAAATGAACACAACAAAAATTATAGAGAATAAAAAAATTAGGATTTTATTAATATTTTAAAAATAATAAATAAGTACTCATATGGATAGTCTTGCTACCTTTTGAAAATACTAATAGATGGCCAAAAAACCAGATCATAACATAAGTTGTATTTCGTTTTTATTTTATTTAGCTGGGGCTGTTCTTGGCAATAATAATATATATATAATATAATAAGAACTTCTTGCATTTCATTAAATACTCAATATTACTTTATACTGCAATTTTTATTAGCCATTAAATAAAATACTCAATAACAATTTCCAATACAATTGTTAATAAAAGTGCAGTTTCTTAAATTATTAAAGCTGTTCAGTATCGTACCATTAAATGTGTGTACTTTTGTTTCAGTAAGTACATTATTAAATAATATTCTCTACACTTTAAGCAAAAATAAGATAATCAACTCCAAACATAATATTAGTTTGTCATAAGGGTAGAGTTTTAATTGTAGGTATTATTTTATATTTCGATTAATTTAATTACAACTAGCTTTTCACCACATCACATACCCATTGGGTCATAAGAGCAAGATCTGTCTGTCTACATTAAATACATACATAGTTATAATACATAATAATAGTTAAAAATTCTCACTACAGCATTAACTCTAAAGCGCAAAACGGAGTCCGTTGAACTCCGCAGAGCAAGAAAAAACTTATAACTTTTATAGGAAAAACTTTTTCAACCGGAGTTTTTTTACTATTTTTGAGTTTCTTAAGTTTTATAGAAAAATAAAAAAAAAATTTATTCATTTTTTTTCACAACAATACATTGTATACTCACTCTTGCGTTTTTGTTATAAAAAAATTTGCGCTTTACGGTTAAAGCTAAAATTAAAACAGTACAGCTCGCTTTAGCCGAATAGTTTACTTACTTTTGAGACCCAAAAATTATAGATTATTTTGGACTTTATTCAACAACAAATCTTTCTTTTTTCGGATTACCTAATTGTAAGTTAAAAAAATAAAATTCCCTAAAACATTTTTTATTTGATTTTATTTTGCTGTGGAACCTGATACATCTATACTATACATTGCACCTACAATACCTCCATACATTGAAAGGATTACGAAGAAATCAAGGAATTTGTTACATTTTAGAATTAAAACAAAACCATCAATCATGGAGTAAATCATTGTGTAATTTATCAAACCACCTGAATTGTCGCATCTAAAGCTCATTTATTAGCAAACAACTCTTCGTTATTTTTTACTGTGTAACATTCCTATCCATAAGGGCGTAATCTATTTTATGTTAGATTTAAATAATTTGTGAATCAATCAGGCTATATAACTCAATTTTACTTGCTACTGAAGGGTAGTCGTCAGTAAATATTTGCTAGGAAATCTTTTTATTGTTTAAAATTGGAATTGCGCATACCTAGTCATTATTTCGTAAGTCTGTTATTATACTCGCCATTGTTTTGAAAATAAATTTATTGAATAATTTAAAATGATAATTTATCGTGAGAAAGTTTACACGGGTATACGTACGCATACAGGAAAATATATAAGATTCGCCCTTATCATCAAATTTTTATTCTCAAGAATGTTTGCGCAGTAAAAATATAATTTACCGCCGAGACAGTTTCATGTGAATAACTTTTTCTTCCATTTTTAAGGATTACCGTTAATTTTTTCAAACAGTGTTCCATGAATGTAGAATTT
Organism: Platyura marginata; assembly: GCA_026745375.1. Classification (NCBI taxonomy): domain Eukaryota; kingdom Metazoa; phylum Arthropoda; class Insecta; order Diptera; family Keroplatidae; genus Platyura; species Platyura marginata. The sequence goes on from JANSTT010017254.1 coordinate 5,226, forward strand.
TTGAACGGAAAGTAACCAATTCTCTAATCCCGAACTGGAGAAGGCACTAAATCTGGCATTTGGTCACAACACTCTTCTATAGAGGTACTAAATCCTTGACAAGTTTCAGGACGATAGCTCAAGGATTAGTTTGGTACCAAATATCTAAACTTCTTATATGATATAGCATGTAAATTTAATTTAAATTTTCGCTGTATATTTGGAACCTTGAAGGTACTAAATCTAATACTTTGGTACTAAATAGTACTAAATGGGTACTAAATAGTACTAAATGGGTACTAAATATATGCCAAGTTTCAACTTGATCGGAAACATTTGTCCGGCTGGGGTGATTGACGCCTAAAAATATGGATTTCCTAGTTGTTTTATGGAAGTTACAACCACAAACGTCTCTAAAACTTAAAATTATTCTACCTTTAGGTACGGACAATTTCGCAGGAACACGTCCTCATCTGATTTCCCTCATCTGTACCCGTAGCCAATTATTTCTTCATTACTGGTTTTATATTGTAAAGTCGGGTTTTCATTCATACAGGAAATGAATTTAAAATACAGGTATCCTTCCTATAACACGGTAGATAGGTTCCAACATAATTACGTGATGTACGAAACCGTGTTGTAGAAGACTAAGAGCAAGTAGGTACATACATTTTGCCAAATTTTTTGTCGAGTTAGAGTGAAATCATGCTATAGTTTACCGTGTTATACGAAAATTTCTGCAATTATCTTTACGTGTTAGAGTAAAACCGTGTTGTAGGAGGGATACCTGTACAGGACTACCAGCACGAAATAATCGTAGATATTTTAATTAACAATTATTAATTTTAAATTTGTGTAAGCAGAAGGACAATTTGATATGGAGCCCCATGAAAAGTTTCATCTGCTATTTTATAATTGGTTTCATAAACTTATTTGCAAAATTTGTGGCTTATGCTATATTGACAAAAGTTACAAATTAACTCGAAGGGCTCAACTATGGTATGGCCAGATAATTTCATACAATATTTGCAACTTTTACACAATTATATTTCATGATTGGGAAACAAAATTGAAAGCATTGTGCATAGAAGGACTAGGATTACAGGTATAACTAATTAATTTAAAATATAGGTAAAGTATTAAAATAAATGAAATATTTCTAGGGTTTAATTAAGTACTACTCTTTTATTAAAAATAGAAAAAAGGTTTTCGAAAATGTTATGTTTCTGGATAAAATCTACAAAAAGAATTTCTCTATTAGTGACAACTATTATTCCTTAAAAAGGGCTGCATATATTACAGTTACCGTAATAAAAGTTGGTTTCTTAATATATACAGGAACGGCATTAGTTTTTTTCATTGTGCCATTTATGGTGTACTTTTTAACTGGAGAAATAACAATGCTACTTCCAACGATAGTACCAGGAATTTCGCCAACTAATTTATTTAATAAGACTGTGATAACTATTTATCATCTTTCATCACTATGTATTGGATTGTTTGGAACAGCCGGAACGGATTTCATTTTTGTAGCTTTATCTACAAATGGTTATGTGCTCTCAGAATTATTTGAAAATGAATTTAATCGATTTAATAAGATATTGTTAAGGGCCGATCGAAATGAATCTGTTGTGAACAATAAGTTGAAAAATCTCATTTTGATGCATCAAGATTACATAAAGTAAGTTAGATAATTATGCATGCACATAGTACATGTACTTGTACAGTAGGGTGGATTATTTTTGTATGGAGATTTTTGGATTTGAGATTTGCCAAAGCCCTGGGGGCGGAAAACTTGTAACTTATAACTTTGTCATACATCAAATTTAGTTAAAATTATTCGTTGAAGGGTTATAGGTCAAAAATTAAAAAAACTACCAAATTTTGATCTTTGAACGGGTCGCGGGACCATAAAATATAATTTTTTTTGAATAATGAATATTTTATTTTTAGGTTATAACATAAGTTTTCAAATATCAGTTTTTAAAAGGCGATCCACCCTAATGTACAGTACATACGTTGTATGTTGAATAATATTTAAGTATAGACCCAACACAATAGCCTCCTTTCTTATGGTGTTCTGAAGATATGTAAAAAACTTTCAAAATTTGCCTTGAGAACATCACTTCAGATGGTGTCATGAAAGAGATTGATCAGTGTGAAAAACTTACTTACTGATTTAGTTCTCTTTTGGCTCATCAAATATTACAGCTCCGGCGTTGTTTAGAAATAACATAAATGCTATCGGAAATTTGCTGTTATAAAGTATACTGGATTGGTGTGACTGAATACAAATCCGACTCGAAAATTTTTAGAACTGTTGGAAATTTAAGATCGTATTTTTAGACCATTTGTCGGAAAAATTTCCGATTACTTTTTGGAATTGAAATTTTGTAGTAAAAGTTGTTGGTTATTTTTGTTGATAATATTTTTTTTTTTATTTAAAGATTTAAATTGATTTTCTTAGTAAATCAAATGAAACAAAATAAGGATATCTTACCTTATGCAAATGTGCGCCAGAAATGCAATGATTTGTGAAGATCTTGGTCGGAATATATTAAATCTGCAAGGTCCTCCCGTGTCCCGTCAAAGATGTGTAAGGATAGGTTAACCACTCAGGTTAACACTCACTTCGGAAGTACGTACTCTCTTTCTCTCTATGGTTCAAAGGTCTACTTTAAAACAGAAGCATAATGTTAATATGTTATATGATATATCTAAATAACATTTTCACCACATTGCTAATATTGGTATTAATGATATGGCCCTTTCACAAAGCAGAACGAAAAGAAGTAATAATCTTAATCACTGTTTAAGGCTGTTATACCGATACACAGGCCCAGGAAGAGGGGGGGGGGGTCACGAGGGTCTTTTGACATGGGTCTCTTAATTTAGGGGGCCTCCAAACAACACTGTTTAAATTTTTGGATAATCAAAAAAGTACAATTTTTTAATTTTTTTCATTATATAGGGGGCCACATATGTTTTCTGACCTGGGCCTCCAAGTGACTCTCACAGGCCCTGCCGATACAGATAGTTTTTGTTTTATGTAGAACCTGTAGAGTAGAATTTATATTAATTAATGGTAGATTAGATTAGATTTATATTTATTTTTAAAAAACAAGGCCATTTTGCTGTATTTTTGTATTAATGCTTCCTAGTACTTAAGGGAGAATAGGGTATTTCAAGCCATACTTTACATAACCAAGTTGTACATCGAAGACGATATACGGACGATAACTAGGTTCGGGAGTCAAAGTTTTTCTACGATTTTTGTGAGAGCACTGTAACTCTATTACTACTAGTATTTTGTGGACAATATATTACGTGATGATGTGGACTACATTTTTAATAAATTGGTCATAGCTACTAGAATTGTAAATCTTCAAATTTTTTTAATTTACATGAAAATACATATGTATGTATATGTAGGTACAATGTTTACAATATATGAATACTTACTATTACTATCTATTTACGAAAACTTAAATTTCGCTCTTAATTTTCGCATTCATTTTTTCCAGATATTCGCAAAATGTTCAGGATATTTTCTTGCCAATATGTTTTGTGCAAGTATCTTCTGGCGTATTGTCATTATGCGTTGTATTATTTTTAGTATTAACGGTAGGTACCTCCTATGTAGGAATTTTACATATCAAAGAAAATTATTATTTGTCATTTATTGCTCTGCTACAAAAAGAACGAAAAATAATTTTAAGCGGTATAATTTCTCAATAAGATTTTTCAAAAATATTACATATTGGCCCTGAGAAATTATTGTTTTGCATGTTCATTTGGGCACATTTTTCAAATTATTTCGACCCTTTTGAAAATGCAAAATTTTACAACATTCTAAATATATGTATAATATATGGTAGGGAGGCTGGTTCCAGAGTTATTTATTTTTTGTGGCATCAGTATTTCAAATATTTAGTTTCTGCGTAATTGGAACACTGATTGAATATCAGGTAATTTTTATTTATTAAATTATATTTAAAATAGAGAGTGTAAAATAAAAATGTACCTATTTGTTTTAGAGTGAAAAAATATACAACACTATAATTGGTAGTAACTGGTACTTATTGACCGTTTCGCAACAGAAATTATTTATGTATATGCTAGCACAAGCTCAGTACCCAACTTTATTAACCCTTGGTGGTATCGTACCATTAAATGTGGACACATTTGTTTCAGTGAGTATCTGCGTTGAAGTAAAAAAATATGTAAGAAAAACGTAAAATCTTATAAATTACTTTAGATTATGAAAACTGTTTACACATATGCTATGATGATGATACAATTCATTGAATAACTAATTTAGCAAATGATTTGGAATACAAACAAAATGTTTTCGAGATGCTAACTAATCGTTTATTCTCCAAATTCCGTTTGGTATAAAAGATCAACATTATTATAAAAGACAGCAAATAAGAATATAAAAATAATAAATTTATTATAGAAATAATGCTAGAAAATAACCAATCTAAAATTATAGCAGGTTAAATTATTAAAACATTATGCTTTACCAATGCTTTTAAGTAGTGCTATACACAAATGTTACACACACACAGGAATGTTTAGTTTTCCTTTTCAATCTTTAATTATACTAAAAAATATAAAGTACAAAATGATGTTTAAATTTTGATTGATAAATAAGTACGTAAAAGTGTTATGATTATCCCTAGAACTCCTAAATGCGTAGTTGCAGTTTAAAGTTTCGAATAATCGCTATCTGCATTTGTTCAAACTTCTGCGCTACGCAAATACCGTACATACTTTTAAAAAGTGTCTATAAATATATAGATAATCTATTAGTACAAAACCTGTGTCTGAAGCCCTTTTTGTAATAATATTTTAAAAAAATTATATTAAATTATCGATCGCATTGATCACTGTTCGACATCTACTATATGTAAATTAATTGTTGGTTACGATACGGATTCTATTTAACTATCGGAGAATATTGGAATAATTAATTTACTTAGCGATTCGAATTGCCAATATTTTTATTGCACTTTTTTGTTGCAAAACCATTCGTGGTGAAAACACAAAAAAACACCAAAAAATTTTCAAAGTTTCTACATCCGGTCACCGGTCACTCGGTTCCCAAGCTCGTTCGTTGGTACGATAACTTTAGAACGCGTTGAGCTAGAAGCATGAATTTTTTTTTGCGATTTGATGAAATATATCTAGGGCGGAAGGTAATGTAAATGAGCAAAATTATTTTTGATCCACCGTTAACCCTTATAGAATCCGTCATACAAAATTACTATAAAATAGTCATTTTCTCACATTTTTTATATGAAATTGAAAAAGGGTGGGGGAATTGTGAGGAAAGGTTCGGAAGAAAGATGGAGAAAGGTGGTAGAAGGATAGAGGTGATTGAAGAAGGTTAGTTTAGTGTGGAAGCCATGTAGATTTCTATGTACATTTTTATATTTCTGCATTAAAAAATAAAACAATTATGTGAAAACACCGGATATATGTAAACTAAATATAATGTCACATTGAGCAAATCATTGCCACTCTCTCCTATATACAATTTATATGAAGTTCTAGAAAAGAGGAACGAAACAATATTTTATTTACAACAAACACCTACAAATCTGAGATTTTCGATAGGAAAATTAACCGTAGAGCTCTGTTGAAAAAAGTTCATAATCCCACGTTGTAGTGTAGATCCATATGGAAAAAACATTTGTTTGTTGAGAAAAATTTGATTTTTTTGAAAAAAGTATTTAATTCTTCGAAAAAATATTAAATTATAAAAAAGTAAACAATTCATTCACAAAGTCATAAAAGACTGTAGGTATATTCATTTAGGAATTTATGCAAAGTTTTCTGATATTATTTTGTCGGTGACAAAAATAATTAAAAAATGCGAAACAAACAATAACCAATAACTTGATAATGATAATTCGAAATTCGCACTAAGCAGAATAATTTTTAAAAATTATATTGCCAGATGCGAAATGTACTATGTGTAGAAATCTACAACTCAATATAGGGAAGTAGAAGTCGTCGAAAATTCGGACCCCATCTATGAATGAGTATCTGGAACCACTCGATTTTTCTTTATTTCAAATAATAAAATAAAAGTCACGAAATCTGAGTTCACCAACTTTAGCGGTTACGGAGATATTTGCCAAAAAAAAATTTATGTTTCTACACCAACATTGCTCTACGGTTAAAGAAAATATGTAGTATTAATTTTGAAAAAATGATAAAAAACAAAAGTATAATTATCTGAAAGCTATTATTTTCATTAATAAATAACGTCTGAAAAAGTCTAGATAACATAAACTAGCCCCGATTCTATCGCCTGTTCTCGATGTCATGTCAATAGAATAGATGTTAACTGAAGGCAATTTAAGATGAAACCACATGAAAATTTTTCTTTACTATTTTATAAATGGTTACATAACATTTTATGCAAAATGGTGTGGGATATGTTAGCCGAAGAGAAATTCAAAAAAAAACTTATAAAGCTATTATAAAGGATTTGTGCTGGTTTACAATTTCTGCATCATTTGCTATACATTGAATATTAAGCCTCTCTCACACTGCAAAGTTTACCCATGTTTGTAAATCGTAATTATTTTGTTATATTTTAATATGGCTGCTTCCTTTTCTATTACGATATCGTTGTTCACCGGAGAAACGTAAGTAAATTTTGCAGCGTGGAGGAGGCTTTAGATACCAGGCTTTGTGTTTACAGGCCGTTGATGGCTTTCAGGTAACTATTACATAATTGTTGTTAAAAATATTAGATTTTGTTTGTTCTTTAATTTTGTTAAAATACCTCTTAAATAATGCAATGTTAAATTTATTAATTTTGTTATTAATATTTTGTATTATAAAATTCTATTTAATTATTTCGTTGTATGTATTTATTTAGATGCGCTACGTTTAACCATAGCCTTCTATATAACAGCGATGTTATTAGAATTGTGTGTGTAAATTTAATAGTATTTGTGCGAAGTGTAACGGAATACTACGATCCAATATCGGTTTCTCCACAACCTACTAATATTAGTAAAAATTTAAATTTGAATTTGGTTATCAATGTATAAGTGACCTTAAATTTTTTTTTTTTCAACGAATGCTTTGGTTAAATATTTGAATTTCCCAATATTTTGTCAAGTAAATTTAAAAATTCATATTGAAAACATAATTGGCCATGCTTCCATCGTGTATTTTAATTTTTTTTAATATACGCACACTAAAGCAAACGAAAGGGGCGGGTATCGCTCAGGCTGTTATATAGAAGGCTATGGTTTAACACATTAAAATTAAATACATTTCATTAGCGCATTATGTTGCACTATTTATTCCCATGTTCATGATCTTGTATTTTATAGTTAACTAGTTATATACAATAATAATAATAATCTTTATTATTTTATATTAGGCATTTTATGTACATTTTTCATGTGCCTTGTTAAACTGGTATATTTGGTAAATTTTCTTGAGCACACTTCACACAAAAAAGGTTTCACACCAAGATGCGTTATCACATGCTTTCTTATTCCTGGTTTGTCCCTAAAACCTCTTGAGCAAATATCACATGTATGCGGCGTTTCACCAGTATGACCCATCAGGTGACGTTTTAAACTGCCACTTTGTCTATATATTTTGAAACATATTCCGCAAGAGTAGGGTTTTTCACCGGTATGAATTAATTTATGCTTTTTCAAATAACTAACCGATGTAAAACGGTTAAAACACAATTTGCACGAATAAGGTTTTGCACCGCTGTGAACAATCATGTGCTGCACTAATGATTTTTTGGTAGCAAAAACTTTACAACAAATATCACATGAATAAGGTTTTTCACCGGTATGAATTCTCATATGATTTTGAAGATCATTATTGCCGGAAAATTGTTTTGAACAGACATTGCATAAAAAATGTTTTATACCGTTATGAATATTGAGGTGGTGCTTTAATATGGATTTTGATGATAAATTTTTATAGCAAATGGTACATTCATAAGTTTCTCGAATAGTATGTAGTTTTAAGTGAATTCTATAATCATTGTATAGTGAAAACTTTTTTGGGCACATATTACATGAATAACGATTTGCCTTAGAATGAATCCTTAAAATATGTCCTTTCATTGTGAATTTGTTTAGAAAATCTTTTAAACAAATATCGCATTTAAAAGGTTTTTCACTGGAATGTGATCTCATGTGAGTTTTCAAACGGCAATTAAGTGAGAATTTTTTATAACAAATTTTACAAGAAAAACGTTTTTCAATTGAATGGTTTTTCATATGAACTTCAAATTTATGGCTATTTGGAAGATTTCTTGAGCATATTCGACAAGAAATAGATCCTTCATTCTCGTGAATTCTATTATGTTCTATTAAGTCGACCACGTATTTCGAGCTTATTTGAGAACTGACTACAACATTATGATTTTCCCAATTAAAACTGCTGATGCTATTATTTGACAAGCTGCTGTCATCGATATATACATCCTGGATATATTCAATTTTGGTAGAAACCTTAAAATAAAGAAAAATTCAAAATTAGACAAGTATTTTAAAGCAAAAAATTAAAGTAAAATTAAATATTAAAAATTTTAAGTATTGTGTATTTAAAAAACACATTTATATGGTTTTTTTAACAAATAATAATTAGTATTGTGTAACATAGTTATGCACATACTAATAATCACATATAAACTGTGAAACCTCTATTGACGGCTGACGGGCTGAGGCGAAACGTAAGCTTATTGATAGAGGATGCTGTAACAAAAAATTACACACATAGTTCCTTTACCTATACACGGAATGCCTGCTATTGTTAAATAAAATTAAAAAAATTCAAACACACTATTACGCTCACTGATTGTTTTACCTTCTTTTCACAATTTATAAAAAAACGAATTTAATTAAATGGGACATTAACGCAATGGGGCAACACATATGAAAAAACAAATTTTTTACCCCGTACCCACTTATTTATATCGCCAACATTACATCTACCTACATAAATGTATTATCACGCGACGCAGTAGCTAAGTAAGCTATTTCGATCACAGCGTCTTAATGCATTTTTTCAGCGCATTGAAAACACACACTGTTAAAGCAAAAATATACAGTTTGTACATCATAAATTTTAAGTATGTATGTGTCTTCAAACACGCTGTAGAAAGACAAGCTTTTTAGCAAGAAGAATAAAAGGCAAAACGAAAACAAAAGAGACAATTCACTTTCCTCACTTAGAAGAATAGACAGAGATAGATATATTACAATTGTCGTTTCTGCTGTGAATATATTGTTATACTATGTTTACACTTGATGAGGTACAGATGAGGTAAAAGTTAGAATGTTTAATAATTTTGTAATGCAATTTTTAAATTTTAAGAAAGGAAGCATAGCGTTTCAGCATCTTAGGAATATTCGCCTATTAAGGTATATTCTCCAATTTGACGGACATTCGGTATCTTAAAGTTTTCATTAATTTAACATAAAGCTCTTCTTATTAAGCTTTGTTCAGTTGAGATGGGCCCATTGCTATCAAATTGGTTTGAACGTTTTTTGCTCAGAGTAGATCTCATCACTGATCCCTCTGCATTGTACCCTCGTTGTAGACATCTCCAAATATCACACTGTTAAATACATAGGCGCTCTCTGATTACACTAGGTATAGTTATTAATTAATAATTAAATATAAATATTATTTTTATGCATATATTGGTATACATACAAATAAGAAGTAGAATAGTAAATACTTTTTTTTCTTTACTTCTTTACTATATGCTACATATTTAAATAATCAAAATAAATAAATAATTTTATATAGGAAAGACATAAGATCGCCAGTAGAAGAATTGTATCGATTTAACTTATTGCCTTTGGAAATCGTTATAAAGTATAAAATCATTTTCTTTATTTACAAAATATGTAAATCGCAACATTATCCGGAACTCAATTTAAACTTCTTCCAAAAATAATTTTGAATTTTCTTGTGCGTTTTTTTTTTAAAGCCGCGTTAAATACAAACACACATCATATGCATACGGTATTTCAAGAGTATGAGTAGCATGTATGATCTTCAAATACACACAATCACACAATACTTGCAAAAAGTTTTTCACTTGTAGGAGATTCACATGAATTTTCATGAGTGTAATTTTCCATGTGGTTAGAAAAATTAATAATATCTAAAAAAAACTTTACTACTTCATAATATAGTAAAAATAATTTGTGTTGTTATGAATGAAATTTGGAAATTATAAAATTGGAAAAAGATAAAAAAAAATACTATAGTTAGAATTATATAAATTAATAAAATCTTTAAAAAATTTTAAGACATTTTATTATTGTTACACTTTTTACACTAATTTAATATACACAATATATAATGTAGAGGTATGTACAATTGTACAAGAGTATTATATGATATGATATCACTCATTCCATACAAAAACTCACAGGCCTGTCTTTTCATTTGAGTACGTAATTAAGATTTTTTTTTTAAGTGAATTTTCATATGAGAACTTAAAGTAGGGCGTGCTGTAAAATGTCTTGAACACACATTACATACAAAAGGTTTTTCTCCAGTGTGAGTTCGCATATGTTGTGTTAAAGTAGCGCTTTTTGTAAATTTTTTTGCACACAAATTACATGTAAAAAGTTTCTCACCGGTATGAGTTCGCATATGTAAAATCGATGCGTTCTTATCTCTAAATGTTTTCGAACAAATTTCGCATATGTAAGTCCTTTCTCCTGTATGATTTTGCATGTGTCTTTTTAAATTGTAACTTGTGGAAAATAATTTCAAACATACATTGCATACAAATTTTGTATCACCGTTGTGAGCGCGCATGTGTGTTTTTAAGCTATAGTTTCTTGTAAAATGTTTTGAACATACATGGCATGCAAATTTTTCGCTGTTATTAGTTCGCCTGCAATAAATTGATGCCGGTTTATCTAAAATGATTTCCGGTTCAATTTCGCATGTGTGAATATTCATAATGTGCCTTCTTAAATTTCTACGGTTGCCAAACAATTTGAAACATACTTCGCATCGAAAGGGACTCGCAAGAAGATTTTCGCCTTCATGTAATCGCATGTGTAGAGTTATAGCCATTTTTGATTTAAAATTTTTAAAACAAACTTTACACTTATATGTTGGTGTATCATCAGTATGCTTATTATGGACTAAATTGTGATCTTCTAAGTTAGAAATGTATTGCGAGGTACATCGTTTCTCAAATACAACACCGCATTTATCCATATTTTCTCCATCGGTAGTTGACGAACAGTTGTCATTAATACTTATTTCTGGTTCTGCTTTAATTTCAGCAGTGATCTGCAAAAAATTAAAAATTGCTGTTATAGAATTTTTAGAAATTATCATTGTTGATTCAATAAAATCGTTAAGAAATTGAATTTTTATTATTGCTATATTTTATTATTGTTATTAGTTATATGTTTGACAATAATTTGTTTTACATAATATAAAAGATTTACAATGTGATTTTAAAGTATTATGTTGTGAAAAACATTATGTCACATACTAAAGGTTTATGAATTCTCATGTGAATTTTTAAGAACTATGAAGAGAATTTTCGCCTGCATGACATCGTATGTGTACAGTTATTGTCATTTTTGATTGAAAGTTTTTAGAGCCAGTTTCACATACATACAGTGGCGAACATAAGTCTGCGTACACCAAAAATATCAGCTATTTTTTAAAATATTGATCTGATATATGCAGTTGCGATCACTTATTTCTGGTTTTGATTTAATTTCAGTAATTATCTGCAAGAAATTAAAAAAAAAAATTATGTTTTATTATAAGAAATATCTGATTATCGTTGCTGCTATATTTTATACTTACATTTTACAGTTAAATTAATATTATTCAGGTGTGATAGATTTCGCTTTTTATGTGGGCGGTAATTGCTAGTTCCGTTAATTTTTATTATTTAAGCACTGAATTTACTTGTTGACCGACCGACTCTTTAATCTCTTGAATGGTCTCAATGTATTTTACAACTTATCATACGTTTTGGAAAGAAGTCACATTTTAGACAAAAAAAAAACTTTTAACCAATAATAGTTTAATTTGTATAGATACCATACATACATAATGTTTATTAATTATTAATAATAATTATAATTAAACTTAAAAAGAATCTATATTCTATCATTTATTTAGAAATTGATTAATATTTTTATAAGTAAAATGATTAAATCCTAAATAAAAGACAAACATAATAAAACAACATTTCGGTCATTATTAAAGAATATGACGAATAAAAACATACATACATAATCTTTATTATGTATAAATGTATTAAAAACTCAAATCAATCAAACTGGAGATCAGAAATACTCTGAGTTCTACTTTCCAAGGTATCCTTTAGAGACGACTTTTTTTTAATAATTCATCTGTAATTACGTCAAAAAACTTTTCGTTTAGATATGGTAAACATAACAACGTACATGACTGGAATACAGTGGCGAAGCGTGAGAATTATTGATCCCATCAACATGAGACTATTTTTATTAAACATGAAAGGGTTCACCAAAAAATATTAAAATTCAACTAAATTCGTTCAGGGAGACTTTCTTTATGTTTTTAGTGCATTAATATATTTTTA
>JANSTT010017255.1:0-17818 GCA_026745375.1 Platyura marginata
TCAAATAATTCTTCCTTTGCTTTTTTAGCCAGAGACACCGACAATGGTCGAATATTAGCCATATTTCACTTAGATTATGTTACATCAAATATACTTCTGTTTCTTCAGCTGGAGTTTTTAAAGTGTATACGTATCAATTTTACATACAAAGCTAGAAAATGTTTAAACAAGTGCACAAACATACACTCTTAAAAATAATTACCGACATTTAATGCAATTTTTTACTTTTAAATTCCATTTACCTAACATTTTTAGAATTTTACTGAAGATTTTACAGATTTACATAAAATTACAATTCTTTTTGTTTTTTGATTTTACGCCGTACAATAATGTAATTATTTTTAAGAGTGTATGTATGTAATATCGTGCACAGCACCTTTTCTTTAAGTGTTCTGATGTGATGTAATTGCAATTATGTATAGAATAAATTAAATATTAAAATTGGTTGCAGCGCCATAACGGTAGAGCATAGACTTTCTTACTCTATTAAGGAAATCTTTAGTTTTTAATTCTCTATAATTTTTGTTATATTCATTTTTTCTCTAATTATTTATCTATATTAAATTAGAAAATCGGAAATAATGAAAACCTCATAAAATAGAAAAAATAAGAATTTTGGATTCCTATTATAGTAGTAATTTGATTTTGGTACTCTGGCTACTAGATTTATTACACTATACATATTTGGTGGAACCGTGACTTCGAACAACAATAAACAAAATAACCAACAAAGTATATGTAATTAGCACGATAACCTGCTAACCTGGTAAACTAGTAACATGAAATTTGGGATATAGGCAGAGTTTAAAGAAAATAATATAGTATATAGACGAAATCACCAGATGGGATTTTTATTAAATAAATATTTTTTCATTGATAATGTAACTTTATTATTATTATTTTTATAGCATTTGATCCTAAATTTTATATCTGACGAAAAAAGTGTTAGTCAACGTTTAGTTTTCTAAAAGATCCTTCGGCACCATAAAAATCATTCAGCACCTTCGATTTGGAATAGCGCAAAGTTTCATTTGTTCCATATGTGTCCCACTTTAAAATTAAATCTCTTTGACAAATCATTTTCTTATTCCAATCTCTTGTTAGTTCCACAATAGATCCAGCATCGCCGCCATACTCAGCTGGTAGTATTTTCTTTTGAACATGCTCATAAAGTGAGTTCATATTGGAATGAAAAAATACCTAAATAATAACTATATGTCATTAGTGATCTGTAAAATACAGGGTGATCAGCGAAAAATTTGTATCTGAACAATTAATGTCGAATGGTAAAGGATTAAGCGAGCCGCTTCAATGAATCATTAAAAAGTGAAATCTTGTTGTAGAAAAATTCCTCTAAATTATCTATGATAACATGTCAAAGTGGCATTTTGTGTTGTACTTCCTTCCCACTCCCACACACACACAGACACACACACACACAGAGCCATGCATACACAAACACACACACTCATACACACACATTATAAATAACATTTCCACACCCTATTTTAAGCAACTAAAAAAACTTGAAATTTGCAGATTTAAAATACAATTAAATTTATTGAAATCAATTACAAAAAAAAATGCAGATTTTTGCTTTTGTCTCGTTTTCATTGATCACCCTGTATTAAATATTATTAATAATTACCCGTTTTTTATGCTTTTCAGTCAAAAAACTTTTAATCATATTTAAAAATGTCTCGACAGCACTAGAAATATTAATGTAGTGAAATCCTTTCTGCCGAAGTGGCAGTCCTAATTGATGTAGCATTGTCAACTTTTTAACAAGCATTAAATCACATTGGAAAACATGTTCCATGGACACATTGGCCAAGTCAAAAATAGCTACGGTTCCTTCAACAATAAACCGATCATCTTCCAACATTAATATTTCAATGGCAAGGGAATATATTTTATATATTTCATTGAATGTAAATTTTTTCGGATCGTACATGCCTGGTCGAAAAATGGTTATACGTGGACCATTTTCATAATTCAGATCTGGCAGTATTACAGTAGCTCTAAATTATTATACTTGACGTTTAACTATATTATATAGTAAAATGTATTTCATTTACCATACCCAATATTTAGTAGTTCAGCATTTCTAGCATTTAATGGATCTCTATTTGCATAAAAAATTGGAAGTGCTTGACGAAGTGTAAACAAATTTTCGATCTTTTCTTTGGCTTTTTGCAAACTGTGTTTACTTCCACGAAGAAAATTGATTAAAAATTGATCATCTGTCCGACGAAGTAATGGATTTTTAGCGAACAACATATTTTTGTTACCATATATTTATTACTAAACCTAATGGTGTCCTGAGATGAGGTTGTTTTTTAATCCATAATCTTAGCGCCTCAATATCATCTAGTATCCTTTCTTCTACTTCAAATAAGTCATCCCGAGCTATTTTAGCCAACAATGGTGACAATGGTCGAACAATTGCCATATTTTGGATCACAATTATAGCAAAGTGTTTTTTTAAAAATATTATTACAAAGCAGATTCTTAATATGATTGAGATATATTAACTTCTCATATTACTACACTACACTAACCTAAAATATCGAACTGATAAAATTTACTATAATTTACTTATATACTCGTATAATACATACCAACATATAAATACACTGTCAAAAAAATTTGTCATATTTTTTTTAAATAAAAACTGAATTATTTCATTATTTAGTATTCATAAAATTAATCATACAAAATTTAAAAGTATTTTCTTTAAACTAAGTATTGCAATTACTATTAATATTTAATATTCTTAATAATATTTGACTTTTTAAAATGTTGGTGTATGTCACCAAAATGATTAGAAAATAATGAAAAATTGTTAATAGTGTAGGCAGATTTAGGTGCATATCTAATTAGTTACTACTTATATTACATGGCTACATGTGTCGTTATTTTTTATAGATAGCCATTTTTATATAATATACGAATATTTGTATGTATGTAGGATTGTAAGTATATACTTCATGCCATATAAAATAATCGGGAAAGCACAATTTATCTCTTGGTTGTTTTTTTTTTGATAACATTTTTTGGTACAAAAAACTACAAAATTAGACATAAAATTAAAAACTAGTTTACGTTTTACTTTCTCTCTTTCGGTAAAGTTATAAATTCTACTAAAACAAACAATTGACCTTTGAGTTAATTTTTAAGAGAAACTTCATGTTTTCGCGATTTCACTGTGCATTTGTACTTTGCATGATGTACGAAATAGATTTTTTTTTCATTTAATTACTCTTAATCGTTATACTTTTACACTTCATAAATTAGGTTTTTCTGGCATGTTCTGAGTCCATTAAATGAACTAAATAAGAAGTATTTTGATTTAAAAAAAAGGGATATCAATTAAAAAAAAATGTATTAAAATTTTAATTTTTACAACACAAAACGAGATCAACAAATTAAATAAAAACAGGTTAAATATGATCTACATATATCGACTTTTATGTATGTAAGTATATTAATCAAATTCCAATGTTCTAAAAGATCCTTCAGCTCCAAATAATAAATCAGCATTCTTTGGTTTTCCCATTCGTTTGCTTTCATCTGATTTATACATTTCATCCTCTCCAAACCATTGACTTCTTTGTTCCAATTTAAATTTCCAGTGATCGGCAATATTCTTAATTGGTCCGGCATCTCCACCATATTCCAATGGTAGTATACGTTTCGGGACATGTTTGTACAATGATTCCAGATTCTCATGCACGAAAAACTATTTTGAAAGAATTATGGTTAATGTAAGTTTTTTGAAATTTAATTTTCTATTTGCTTTACCCTCTGCTTTAATTTCTTACTTAAGAAACTATGGAATATTTTGTAAACAGTAGTAAAACCGGGAAGTGATGATACATTTATTAAATGTATTCCCTTCTGTCTGATTGGGTAAGCTTCTTGAATTGATGATGTCATTTTTCTAAAAAATAAAAAATTGAAAATTAGGAATATTAACGGTTTTCCTGTCAAGTACCCACTTTATAAGGACTGGTGGACATTGTTTTATATGATTAAATGACAATCCATTTAAATCAACTAAAATTGTTTGACCGGAAATAACTGAATGATCATCTTCCCACATTAGGGTATCGGTAATCATGTAGCTCACCTATATGGTTAATTAAAATATTTATTTTTAATGGATCTATTATTATTCTTCTTCTTTTTCTCAAACCTTCATAACGTCCTGAATAGAAATAGTAGCTGGATCGTATGCTCCTTGCCTAATAATAAGAACTCTAGGTGCCGTTTCATTTGATACCAATGGTAGAGGTATTGTTAGTCTATAATTATTTAAATTTGAAATATTTCAGTAGAATTTAAAAAAAAAACGGAAAAATTACCCTAATGTCATGACTTCTTGTAATCTCTCATTATGTGGATTTCTGCAAGCGAAAAATTCCGGTATAGCCGTTCGAATAGTATAGTACATATCAAATTTTTCTTTGGCTCTTTCGAAACTGTACTTGCAACCTCGCAAAAATGCAATTAGAAATTGATCATCTGCAACAATTTACTATTCTTCCTATGTGTGTGTGGACTATAATTATTATACAATTTGGCCACAGACAATTTCCGGAAAAAAAATCATCCAATCCGCATGCCAATTTATTACGAAAAAGAGTGTTTTTACCTGTTCTAGCATTTAAGTGCGTCTGCTTTGATAGCCATTTTCTTAGGTCCTGTAAATCATCAAATATTTTTTTGGGATTTTCGTTCAATTCGGCTATTGCTAGTTTTTCCAGTTCAGCAATTGGTTGTCGTAGATTTAATGTCTTCATTGTCTATTAATTAATTAATTTTTGTTAATACTCAGTTAGTAAGTAGGTAAGTAAGTATTATTTGCTTAAAATGATAAAAAAAGGTCATCATTTTAGTTATATATGTATGTAAGTTGATGAATTATATATAGTATATGTATGTATGTAAGTAGGTATATAATCTTTCGCCATTAAACATCATAAGTATGTACATTACATGAATGATGAATGACATAATACCTACCTGATAAAAAAAAATATACAAAATACTTAACTACAAAGTTAAAATATGTAATATCTAACTATAATTATTAAATAAGACTTAACTCACAATTTTAGTTTTTTTTTAAACACCTAAACCAAAATTAAATGACTAATTAGCCTCTATAAATACGGGTAAACACTAAAGTAAATTTAGTTTTAATAAATTAATGAAATTAACTCGGTCTGCAATTTTTTTTTTTTTTACTAAATTACCTACTAATTCGTTGTAGCAACTAAATACTAAACGTATTGAAACTACAAAGTATGGCGCTTTGAATAACTTATCAATACGAGGCACACAATATAGATAACAAATGTATGTATAAATGTACAGAGATAACAAGACCGAACACAAATAGTAGGTAAGTATTTACGTATATACCTAATATACTTGAGAGATCGTACATGCATTGTCGATTACATTAACACCAACGTGTCAATTTTACCTGAAAAAATGACTCATTGGATGAAATTGTGTGTTTTACATTCAAAAAAAAAAAATAAATTAAAATACTAATTAGGATATCATAACTTAATTCAATGCATAATTACAACATGTACACACATATGCATACATATATACATATTATGCGTATCATAAGAAAATGATACTATGAATGATTTCCTAAATAATGACAAAACAAAACTAAATTTTAAAAATATAATTGTAAAGTTGCAAAAAAATTACTAAATGACTCTGTTTGAGCTAAAGTTTCCTGGAAAACACGAAAAAGTCAAGTGAATAATGGATAAATTCACACGAGGAAAAATTAATTAATTACATGATTTATTTGATACATTTTCCTGCCAATATAAAAATCACTTGAACAGCACACGTACTAAATAAACTATAATAAACCACACGTACTAAATAAAATAATTTATTTTGATGTTTTCAATAATAATTACGTTACTTATTTAAAAAGATGTTTTCATCGATTTTACCATACATATGTAATTTATGTACTTGTAGGTACTACCTAATTGCAATATTTTAATTTGTACACGCGTGCGCCTCTGTATGTGTCGATTTAACAAATTTACTAAATAAAAATCTGCTAGGCTTCCACAACCGTATGATTTTATTAGAGATTTTTCTTGTTTTTTTTTTCTTTCTAATTATTAATAACATTTTTAATTACTCCTTTGAGAAAATCAAAAATGACCTGGAAAACTCTTCAAAAAATAATTTTCATGCAAATATAGAAAATATGGCAATTCCAAAAAAATTATTTTAAAAGTAGAAAATCCTTTAAAAATTTATATCACCTAAACTACTAGGCCATTGTTGAGACATTTTTTCCCCCCCGTGTGTGCTGCTTTGAATATCTACCAGAAAAAAAAATGGTCGATCATTTCGATAGAAAATTGAGTTGAATAACACTATATCAGTTGGGGGGGATTTCTTTTAAATTCGGAGGATGAAACTATACAGCCTTAAGATTACAATAAAATGAAAGCTAAGAAAAGACAACGTTCGTTCGACTGCTTGACTAAATATTTAAAAATACTGGAATGGAGTATTTACTCTTCTTTTTTTTAATTTCTGTTCGGTAACAATGATTCTTGTTGATCTCTAATCATAGTAGTTATAATGCATGAAAAGGAAAACATCGAGATAACAAACATTTTTTCGTAATATTTTAAACAAAAAATTCCTTGTCAAAACTATTATGGAATTTTCTTTTGTTTCTATGCAGTTTATTTTTTAATTTAATTTTCTTTACATTTTACACCCACATTCAAATAGAATTAATTAATTTTGAATCAATCTAAATGTAATGATCTAAAAGACCCTTCTACACCAAATAGTAACTCAAACATTTGCGGCTTTGCAATTCGTTTACTTTCGTCGGTTTTGTACACTTCATCTTCAGCAAACCACTGATTTCTTTGTTCCAATTTATTTTTCCAATGATCGGCAATCATTTGTATGGGTCCGGCATCTCCACCATATTCCAATGGTAGTATTTGTTTCGGAACATGTTTGTACAATGATTCCAGACAGTCGTGAACAAAAAACTGTTTTGGCAAATAATATAAAAATTGTTTTTATAAAAATTGACGATTAAATAGGAAAAAATTGAATTTTTCTTACTCTCTGTTTCAGTTTCTTACTTAGGAAACTGTGAAACAATTTATAAAATGTTTTAAATCCTGGCAGCGATATATTTATCAAGTGGATTCCTTTTTGTCGGATTGGGTACGCTTCTTGAATTGATGATGACATTTTTCTAAATTTTTAAAAGCTAATTTACAATTAATTAATATTTTCTAAAAAATTAGGACTAAAAAATATATTAAATTAATTTTTTAAATTTATTTTAATGAAGATTTTGGGCTTAAATTTAAATTAAAAAGTCTAAAAAAGTTAAATTTTTCCTACAAATAAGTAATTAAAATTACGTTTAGATAAAAAAAAATCAACATCCTGTCTACTAATTAATTATTATATTCACCAATCTGATTATCTAAGGATTCTAAGGAATAATTCATACCATGTACGAGTATCTTTATAATTGATGTTGTAATAAATTAATAATAATTATGATAATTTAAAAAATATGAAAAAATAATCACTTTAAAAGAACTGGCGGACATTGTTTCAGATGGCTAAATGAAATTCCTTTCAGATCAACGATAATTGTTTGGCCAGCAATTACAGTATGATCATCTTCCCACATTAAAATGTCCGTTATCATATAGCTCACCTAATAAATTAAAATATTTACTAAATATATTTTAAAAACATAATTTCCATTCAAATTCAAAACCTTCATAACATCTTTTACGGAAACTCTATGCGGATCATATGCTCCTTGCTTAATAATAAGAACTCTGGATGCTGTATCATTTTCAAGTAGAGACAACGGAATTGTGAGTCTATCCAATTGGTGAGAAAAACAAAAACCAATTTAATTTATATTAAGCACAAAAAAAAAAAATTTAAATAAATCCACCCTAATGTCATGACTTCTTGTAATGTTGGGTCCGCTGGATTTCTCGATGAAAAAAATTCCGGAATAGCCGTTCGAATAGTATAGTACATGTCGAGTTTTTCTTTAACTTTTTCGAAATTGTACTTACATCCTCTTAGAAATGCAACCAAAAACTGATCATCTAGAATTTTTTATAGTATTTAGTATTTAAATGCAGAACAATAAATTAACAACGGAACCCATTCTAGCATTTATATGAGCCTGTTTCGATAGCCACTTTCGAAGATCTTCTAAATCGTCATGGCATTTAATTGGATTTTCATGTAGTTCAAATTTTGCAACTTTTGCTAGTTGAGCAGTTGGTTGTCGCAAGTTCAATGTCCTCATTATATCTAATTTATATATTTCTTATAATAATATTTGTGATCAGTACACTAACAAAAAATTATTTTTGTACATACACTCTCACCTTATTATATTATATCATAACTTACTAACTATAACTTTAATTAGCCACTATATCTATCTTGTTAAATTTAAAGATTTAATATGGTACAATTTTATCAACATAAATACATAGACATATGATATATGTATGGAGATTTAACATCTGTATAGTAAATATAGATAAAAACAGCGAAGTCAGGTACTTTCTACTTGAGATTTCACACCAGGGTCGAATTAAATACATTTCATCTTATAATGTCATTAATGAAACCAATAAAACCTAAAGTTAGTTCAATAGACCCTCGGTAATACCCGTATGGATGGACAATATTGTTTGCTCATTTCCCCCCTCCTCCCAATAAATTTAATAATCATTACACCTATTTAGAAATTAATATTAATTAAGGTTTAAATCAATTTATGGACATTTCCATATATTTACTATGGAAAATTGAAACTGTATGAAAAGGAGTACGATTTCGAAAGAAAATTGAAGTTTTAATTTCAAAAATTCATTACAAACTCTAAATGTCAAGTTAAACTCCATCATCTATGCATTGATTAGTTTAGGAGATGTGAATTTGTATGGAACTTTTATTGGGAAAATCTGACCAAAAAATATTTTTTCGCGAATTCCATAAATTTAATTTTAAAATAAATAATTTTAACATTTCAATCAATGTGTAAACATTTCAAGAGATTTATATATAATTTCACGTGCGTCTCAAAAAAAATTAATTTTTCTTTTAAAAAATTCAAAAAAATACTAATAATGACGAGATAGACAGACACCTATACACATTGTTAGATTCGTACAACCTTCAGCTATAATTTGCGTGTTATCTCAAGGCTACAATCCAATGATCCGATTTAAAAAAAAATTTTAACTGACATGATGTTTTTGATCCTATTTTCTATGGAAATGTTTCACCCTAATAATCGCCGGTCGACCAAATATTTATTTTCTGACAGATATTTGAACAATGGTTCCGTAGTTTAGGAGAATTCCGTAATTTAGTGAATTTCTTATGAAATTTAGGAAAATCTGTATAAAAATTTTTGTTTCCTAAATTCCATAAATTTGATCTTAAAATTAATAATCCTAACGTTTTCAATTTATTTCTGAACATAATCAGTAAGTCAATTTGAAAGTTTAAGAAATTATTTTGTACAGTAATAAATTTGATGGAATACTTCTTTCTTGGTTATCAGTGTATAATAATTAATAATGTGAAATTTCTAAGATTTCCCTTACATACATGTGGGATTTCATTTTGCCATAATATCCCCGTAATTGTAAAACAAAACGCCGTGAGTAAATGTTTATTATTTATTTATTACCTTATCTGCTTATCTTCGTATCTCCGTAAATCCGTATCTCTGTGTTTCCGTAACGCCGTATCCTAATAAGAATTGTCTATCGAGTTCTATTAATTTACCATAATACAATTAATATCAAAAGTACATACATATTCAAAATTACTGTACATTACAGTAGCATCTAAATTAATTAAATACCACATATGTACAAGTACATATACTATACATGCATTAGTATGTGTACTATGACAATATTAAATAAATAAATTTGAATTCGACAACATTTTCGCAATATTTTATCGATCAACCAGACACAATAATATAAATTGAATGATAAAGTATTGATTTTGTTCGAATGTATTACAATTGCGATTAGCTTAGATAATTTTGATAGTGATAGTTTCATATCTATTTCATGTCTACTGTCGCTTTTGAAAAGAAATTGTAACAAAATTATTGTAATCTGAAAACAAATATTTTGAAATCGATTCAGTTTTTCATTACTTAATAATACCCATCAGTACATTTCTAATCAAATGAAAAAACTAAATCCATTCTAATCCAATCACAATTATAAACATAGAATTATTTAATCTTAATTTTGTTATTAACCAACATAATCTCTGACATTACGATATCAAAATACAAATCTATAATTATACTTACTCTCTACTATAAAAGGATATTACACACACCAAAGGATTAAGTTAGTCGAAAAATATTTGCTATTTTAACATAATGAAATTCTTAACAATTAACGTAACTTCATTGATTGTGTTCAATTCGATATTTCAACAAATAACATCAGTCTTAAATTTAATTCAGTTTGAGACGAGAGAAAACATTTTAATTGAGACGTACATAAAAATTATTCCGTCATTAAAACAGAACATTATCATTACATACACGAGTGCAGCCGAAAATCCAAATGGCCATCAATACCACACGGACATAATTGATGGGATTTCACCGATTCTCCATAGAATTGGTATTCAACTGCTTTTAGTTGAGAAAAATCAAATGGATGCGCCACAGTTTAAGCATTTCTACAATTTAATCATTGTCGATGGTTATGATGCTTTTCGGTAATTATATTTAATTGCAAAATAATCGAAAAAAATTACCCCCCTGCCTTTTTAGTACCATTTCAGATCACATCAATATGAAAACATTTGATTCGACTGGACACTATTTTATCATCTTAACAACTAAATTTGAAAATCAATTCAATGTCATTAATGATATATTCAATGAAATGTATTCGTTGTTCATTTTAAATGTTCATATCATGGTACCATGCATTCAAAATGAACGAAAAGCAATAATTTACTCCGTCACTGCATTCACAACCAATAACTGCGATACACTCAATGTTGAAGTATTTAATACATTTGAAAATGAAAATTTTCAATATCCAAATAAAAATCTATTTCCGCCGAAATTAAAGAATTTCCACAAATGTCCGATTACAATTGGAATGTTTAATAATTACCGATATTTACAAATAATACCTCGATCAGATGGTAGTTATGATTTTGTGGGTTTTGAAGCGAACATACTGAAGGCCATTGCTGAAACATTAAATTTTACTGTTAAAATTGTAATTGTACCGGATCTATGGGGTACGATTAATAATACAGATTTAGAAAATATCACTTTTACTGGAGCCCTTCAAATGGTAAAACAATTTTTTTTTATTATAGTACTACTGAACCATTATTTTTAAAATCGATCAATCATTTTACAGATCAATGAAAACATTATTAATATGTCATTGGGTGCGTTCCCTATTGTAGCCTATACCTTTGAATACTTTTCCATGTCAATAAGTTTTGCTACATTTTCGTCATATTTTTTTATTCCACCGGGCAGACCGTACACATCATTTGAGAAATTGCTATGGCCATATCAGACACATGTATGGCTAAATATTAATGCGACCATATTTGGTTTTCTACTGATGACAGTTCTCTTCAGAAAATTGAACGTTCCACATATTAAATTTCTCGATTTTTATCGAATAATAATGGGATTGGATATATCGACATTTCCATCGTCAAATATATCGAAATGTTTGGCAATTCTATTTATGTTGATGAGTTTGATTTTAAGAACTGGTTACCAGGGATCATTGTATCAATTTTTATCATCCCAGAGGAATGTATCGCCGGCGAATACCGTTGATAAAATGATTGAAGAAGATTTCACATTTTGGGTACCAATAGCAAGAATGGGTTATTATGATGATTTGTCACTGTACAAATTAGGGTAATTAATTAATAAATTATACTGCGGGTGTGGGTGTTACCAATTATGAATTTTTAAAGATTTAAAAAAATGCTAGTAAATTTCGCAAGTTTAATTTAAAATATATAGACATCTCTTTCATACGTTAAAAAATAGAGGATATATTTAAAAACCAGTGAAGAAGAAATAATTGACTTCAGCCGTTTAGCTGGAATCTTGATTACAGTCGGATGGACTGACAGAGATGCATATTTCGATAACAAATTTAACGAAAAAAAACAATAGTGGTTAAATGGGAACACATTTACTATGGAACGCCTGAAAAAGGCTTAAATTCCGATCCAAAAATCAAATTTCATTTTTTTAAATTCAAAATAAATAGTAATCGATGACATAGACCAAACAGTCAATACATTGTTGATTCGTACAAGCCTCAGCTTTAATTTACATCTAACCTCGAGGCTAAAGTCTTATTGCCCGATTTTAAAAAAATCTTTTACTGACATCATGATTTTAAACTTACTATTTTCTTTCCCCCCTAACGATCACAGGTCGGTCAAATATCTTTTTTCTGATAGATTTTCGAAGTACCTATCTGGAAGAAAAAAGTTTCCCAAATAATGGTCCCGTAGAACTTTTATCAAAAATCTGAAGAATATACGAGTATATAATGGTAACACCCTTATTAGTATAAAATATGCCTACCCTTCCTACCTACTAATTTAAATTTTTTTTAATTTTATTTTATTTAGAAAAATTCGCTTCTTCGACAGAAGTGAAGATATGGCGGTAATAATGAAAATTGAATTAAGCGAACCGAAAAATGCATATTACACCAGAGAGGATTATATTTTTACCTATCATTTACTATCGGAAAAAATACTTGTCGGCGATGACGTTTGTTTTATTTACAAACAAAATTCTTTTCTCAAGCCAATATTTGACGAGATTATGTTTAAACTAATTGAAAATGGACAAATTAAGAAGTGGTTGGAGGTATTTAAAGTTCGCAAACCATTTAAGGAACATTCAGATTTACAATTAAAATTGCAACACTTCGCTGGAACTGTAATAATTTGTATAATTCTCTATACGCTGGCTATTGTAGTTTTTCTATTTGAACTGAAAATTGGAAAAACCAGAATAGAACGTTCTCGTATCGTTTTTGCACGATAAACTATTATAATTGTTCGGTGTTTTTTGTTAAATATGTTGATTGATATGTTCTCATATGATGTTTCAATAAATATAATTTTTCAAAAAAAAAAAAAACCAAAATTTTATTTAATTTAAAAAATAAAAATTGGATCATTTATTTTTCATTAAAATACATAAATAATCGCATACATTTATGTCAAAACTTACAATTACACAGAACTATCGTACTTTACTAAAAAAAAATCTGAACATTTACCAGAACTTCATAAAGCATTCCCATTATAGAAATATCCGACACCCCGCTTTGTGTTAAAAATATTGCACCGATTATAATTACCAACTAGAGCTCGGTTAAGTAAAATTATTATTTATTAATTAAACCTAAATAGATGTAAATAAAAAAAATTAATTAATATAATCCAGACGGCAAATCGGTTAGCTTCGAACCAGCATTCGATGTTGAATTAGCCAATCGTGTTACTTGACTTCCGATGGAATGAAAACCACCGGTTTTATTGATTTGGTATCTTGAGGAATGATTTGATGTGGTTAAAAATATTTGTTGATTGCATGACGATTGCTTATCGGCCGGTGTCATAACAATGTCAATCATCGAATCAATGCCATTGCCATACGATTCGATTCGATCGATATTTTTGGTTACTCGTCTTGCTTCAAGGGCGGCTGTTATATCAGGTTTGGGATATTTTTGCGGTGTATTCATTTCAGTCATAAAAAATACTCCGCTGAATTTTTGTTGTAGTGCCGTTATCGGATTATTTCCGTCTACATTAATAATACGATCATTGACCGGTGGTTGAACCATAAATGCAGCATTTTTGGCATTTTTCTCTCTGGCATCCATAATGACATTTAGAATTTCTCTATTTGTGCTATTTTCATTGATCGCATCTGATGTGGGTATTTCTTCAAAACTATTTCTCCGGCTCACTCTTGTAAACTTTTGACTTTCAGCATTGAATTCGATATCATCGAAAAATGAAGTTTTACTTTCATTTTGTATCAACAACAGTCCATACTCAGATCCATCAAATTCCGAGCCACTAGACAGTAAATGCGCTAGCGATCTGGACTTTTTTGGTGGTTGTGGCAAAATATTAACAGGTACAATATCTTTTTCCATTCGGCTAATGTCATCTCTTGATTTCAAATCAGTACAGGTGAAATTCTGAATTGATATTTCTCGTTCGGCATCGCTTACAATATTTTCCAATTCTTCAATGACATCTTCAATTGTTGCATCCTCTTCTTTCGGACTGCTTGGTATGTTCAATCGAAATGTTTGCGAATTATTTTTTGGAAGTACCAACATTGGTTCTGGACTAAACGATTGACCTGTCTCTGAGCTGCTTATCCCTTCGTCATCTTGTTCAGATGAACCGGTTTTGCAATGTGGCGGAACTTGTCGTGGTAGAGCAACTGGTCGTTTTTCAAGACTTTTATAACCATCATGCTGATTGGCACCTTGAAGACGAAATATTTCTCGCTGAAGTTCAGCACATCTTTCTTGTAGACGACGTTCCATTGAGGTTAGAACCGTTTTCTCCTCTTGTAGGATCTGTAAAATTACATTTATATGGAAAATACATCTTTTATAGTCGGATAATTTCTAACCTGAACTCTTCTCTCCAATATAACCATTTGACTTCGTATTCTATCCGATTCTCTGGCTTGCAAAAGTAATTTCTCAACATCAAGTTTAATTTCCTCGAAATGCTTAACTTCGGTCCGTATTTTCTCTAACCATGGTGATGATGAGGATATTGTCTATTAAGTATTTGGAGTAATTCGTTAGATCATTACAATTTGAATAATTATTACCTTTGTCATATTCAATGGCTCAAAACCGGCTTGATTCAATTCAGCCTGTAAATATAGTCGATTTTGTGCATTTTCAGCACTTTCTAAAAATGTATTTAGAAATTTCAATCCAAACGCTTGCAATTCTCCCGATCCACCACCACTGCTAAGCATTCCAATAAGAAGTCTAAAACGCACCGGTTCACCGCATCGTAATCGCAGTGTTGACAATGCTTCTGACACTGATGTATGGCCACTCTGTACACTTTTTTGTGTATTCCCTCCATGCGACAACGACGTTTTGTCACATGCAATTGTTAGAAGTTGTAATGCCAAGATACGAGAACGTATTCCCTGACCGGTTGCTGCAGCTGCAAGTGGTAATAGACCGACTGGTGATGTACCCAGACGAGCACCAGCTTCTGGACTTCGAGTTGAGCATAGACTAAGGCATTGTCTGGAGACCAATAAATATTAATAAAAAAAAAACTTTATCATTATCCGGTAAAGTTGACTCACAGACAGGCTAATTCGTCTAAGAGAGCACGCCGTTGATATGATTGGGTATTTCTTTGAAGTGTATTGTTTTGTCCAAGTACTCCACCGGAACTGTTGATTGTTTGGCTTAATTGAATTGCTCGCAAAACTTCCAGTAACAAACTAACGCCATCTAATGGCGATGATACCAATTCTTGAACAAAACTGAAATTAATATTAATATAAATTGTACAATATGCGTGATTGAATGTACGAAAAGATTTACCTGGGAAATGAAGCCCTTAAGTCAGCCCTTAGTTTTGATAGTAAATCGGTTATTGAACCGAACTGCCTTAGCGACATTTCGCATTCTGTCTCTGGAGGTGTTGGAATGGGACTTCTAAAAAGCAAAAAAAAAATATTTTATTGCCATTGAAAAATATATCAAATCTAAAATCTCACTTATATTCGGAATGTTTCGTTGGTAATGTGGAGGCTCTAGCATCTGACACTTTTTCCGTTGTTAGCGTTTCACTGTATATGGATCTGTTGTTTGTGCTAGGTTTATGGGCATATTTCTTCAAAGATGCAATATAATCTTCTGCATTATAAACTGGTGGTCGTTGATTTTCCTACATTTCAAATG
This sequence comes from Platyura marginata, assembly GCA_026745375.1. Classification (NCBI taxonomy): domain Eukaryota; kingdom Metazoa; phylum Arthropoda; class Insecta; order Diptera; family Keroplatidae; genus Platyura; species Platyura marginata. Next base: position 16,104 of record JANSTT010017255.1, read on the forward strand.
AAAATTACAAACAAATAAACAAAAATCAAAACGTTGGTATGTGCAATGGAAATTGAATTTCGTACCAAATTTAGTGTTGGAAACATTAATTACAAAAAATTATGACAGATGCAATCTTGAAATTTATCTGTTCCTACAATTAAATTCATTTTGTTAGAAAGCATGATGGGCTAAATAACAATTAAGAAAATTTTACATATAAATGAGTTACGGTCTCAAAAATTATGTTAAATCAACTGACACCGCCTTATTTGTTAGGTGAACTGTAATTTTAACTATTTTAATTTGATGTGGTTTTTTTTGCTTTTTTTTGTTTTATGATAAAAATCTTCATTACGAAATTGTAGAATTAGATATAATTACGATATAAATTTAATGAATAACATTAGTGCGGTTGGCTAACCATAAAATGTAGTATGGGACGGTGTTAATAGAAAAATAATATAATTAGGATTAATTACTTTCCAAAATTTTACAGCGATGGTATTTTGATTTGATTTTTTTTTTGTTCCAAAATTTGAATCCTAATTTTTCCCATTTTCATTTCCCTCTATTAAAATTAGTGCCCTTTTTTACGGCCTTATCGGTTATAATTGAACTTTAAAATGATCCAAAGAAATTCAATTTTTCGTGATTTTGATATTTCTAAAAGGAAAAAAACCAAACCTACCGAAGATCAAAAATAAATTAAATACAAACGGACAAGCACAAATAAAGGATGAAATATTTAAGAGTGAATTTGTAAAAAAAATTTAGAAATCAGTAAGAAAAGAAAAATTAAGTCATATTTCCGAATATACCTCACCGATTTACAGGTTTTTTAAAATATTTTTTCAAAAATTTCGAATACTTTTAATAAAGAAATTAAAAAAAATTGTTTTTAAAAAATCCTTTTTTATACAAATATAATTTTTAATTTGTAACGCTAATTTTTTAAATTAAGGTATAATTTTTATATTTTTAAAAAATTCTCAATCAATTCCTCAAGATTGGAAAAAAAAAGATTTTCTAAATCCAAGGGGTATTTACGGAGATATAATTATTAAAAATTTGATATTCGTGCTATTTTATGTTTAAAATTTAAATATCTCGAGAATAAGGAAAATCTAATTTTTTTTAAAAAATTGCTAGTTTATCAAAAACAGCCCACAAAAATTTAAAAAGAAAATGATTTTTTTTTAAATGTTTTTTTAAATCTTCAACCTAATTTTTAACTTTAGTTTTTTAAATAATTTGTTAATTTTATATTTTGCAGAAAAAAACCCCAAGGAATTATCCGAAGACTATAAAAAAGTTTTTGTAAAACGGTGGGGGGTATTTACGATACATATGCCTTTTTGAAATTTGTATTTCGTGTTGATTTCTTACAAATTAGATTTATTTTCGATCTTCATAAAGATTCTACAAAGTTTCCATTTTATCAAAAATTGGAAGTATTGGAAGTAGCAAAAACATATGTTTACCTAATAAAATTTTTGTTCCACATTTCAATTAAATTCCTAAATAAAAGAAAAACCAGTAAAGAAGGAAAAATTGGCTACGCCGATTATAATATACCCGTATGGGTACTTGTTTATTTTTTACAACTTTGTACGTCTCTGTCTGTACAATAAATATAATTGGAAAATTGAATACAAATTCATTTTTTTATTCTCTATCATTTTTGTCATAATCATTTTTTCCGTAATCAAAATACTTTCCGAGTAAATGATTAA
>JANSTT010017256.1:0-17813 GCA_026745375.1 Platyura marginata
AAATAAAACCTTTCTCCATTAATAAATTGTTATTTAGACTAAAACAGTCATGTGCTAAAAAATTTGCTCTGAGTGAATCATCTTATACTTTATCTATGCTACATATCAATCGTCCGTAGTATACAATTCAAAATCAAACAATACACAAAGGGTGGAAATTTCAATATTCTTGTTACCACTATTATGTAATCAATTACTTTCATGTATTACAATTATTTTACATTAGGTAGATACTTATGAATTGTATGTATATTTTAACGTAGGGCAAATTTACCTAACACTTGAATGACTGACAACAAGACAGCTCATTATAGTCTCCTTTTGGTATTCATTTAATATTTAATGATTAGTTCAATTGGTTTAACATTAACTTATTTTATTATGTAATACTTTATAAAAACGCTACGTTCATTATACATACGAGTATGTATGTGTATTAGAGTGGATCGTCAATGCATGGGGAACGTTTTAAAATGCGATCTCGAAAATAAATAAAATAGGAAAAGTTGTCTTTAACATTAATATTATGTAAAAATTTGGACGTCTTTTTTCAATTGTTCCAACTTCTTTGAACGGTAAAAAAAATTACAATTTTTAATATATTCCGAATTATTTTCATAACGGCAACGATTAGACTAAAAATAATATTCCACAAAATTGTAGAACGTGATAGGAAAAAAAAAACACCAAACATAAGTTAATTTTCAATTTTAAGGGTGACCTCTCCTATTTTACGGCCGTGCTTTTTTCAGTTATTTTTTTCCGATACATAATTTACTTTTGAAAATCGTTTACAATTTTACTTCAAAATATTTTTTTTCTGTATTTTGAAAAAGTGACCACCACAAACTTTTTATTAGGGTGGAGATGGAATTTTATTGTTAAATAAGAAAATTTTTTTTTTTTGATTCCACATAATTGATCACTTACAATTATTAGATCATGCTCATAGAGATAAGAATGTCACTGTCAAAAATGGCAAACCGTTGAGACGATTATCAAAATGGAGTTCGATTTGATTCCAAAATTTTTTACACATAATTTGTGTTAATCAAAGACAACTTTTTCGATCCCAAGAAAATTTGTGAATACGATGCACCCTATTAACTTATATATATATGTACTTACATAGATATTTTGATATTAAATTATATTGATTTTGATTTTGATTTTGATTGATATCTCTCTGTAAATACAATGTATTTGCAAACAATTAGGTATCTTTTATTTTTATATACCCTCAGTTTAGGTTTAAATACTTATCTATACAAAATACATACATACATAGATATTATATATATGTAGGTGGGTGTAGGTACATTTACACAAAATAAATAAAGAGAAGAATTTTATAAATTGTTTGTTCTATTTGACACAATTTTCAATTGTGTGTTTTTCTCGATGACAGTAATTTATGTGAAAACTTCCAAAATAAAATGTCTGCATTATACGAGTATATACTAGACAGAACTGTAATTTATTTTACTTCTTATTGATGGCAAAAGAATTTATGGGCAGTACGAATTTCCAAAAAAAAAAAACAAAAAACAAAAAAAACAATTGCACATTAAGTTTCTTACGACCATTTAATAACTTAACATTGTGATATGGATTTATTTGATATTTAAAAAGAAAAATTGTCTTAAGTCCCTAAATGCCGATATATTGTTTGGTACATTACATGTAGAGAGGTAGAAAAAAATTTATAGATACCCTGTGTAACAGACGAAATTTTTAGATAGCCCATAATTAATCAAATTAAATTGAGAATAAAAGGTTTGCTTTATTTGTAAGAGTAATTTTATGCCATTAGTCGCGAAAACAACTAAGTATACAAAACCATTCGATTTGACTTTTGTCCATTCCTCATATAAGTATGTAGCAATTATGTTTTTATTTTCTTTGCGCAAGCGTATACGATACCGTACTTATATTCAAGAAGATAGACATTTATGAATTTTTTACATAATTTAGAATGAATGTTTTTGAAATTATATTTATTCATTTTAGCATTTAATTTCCACTGTTTCTGGGTATACTTCGTGCCTGCTGCATTAGAACAAATTTCATAAACATTATAAAAAATCGTTTATAGCACCATAAATGGTGGACTCACAATTTGTTGAGAAATATAAATTTTTTTTTATTATCTATGACTTTATCCTAATATATTTTGAGTAGATCCAGAATAGATTGGAAAAATCTTAATTTTTCGATTTTCTCATATTAGGTAATTATTATTGATAATTATATAATAAGCTAAGTCATAAAATGACACCATCACTAAATACTTATGGAATGAAATATTACACAAAATTATCTGATGATATTTAAGAGATTAACAATTTTCCCATTCCGATTTTCTTTTTCTTTCAGATTATATTTTTCTTCTGCGTTACTTTGACGAAGGTACGACAGGATTTTTGCATTAAGTAAGAAAGCTGATAATTTTCTCCAAACTTTCATTGCCGAACTGAATGGTGATAGACATCGAATTAAAAAAACAAAGAAAAATTACTTGCAGTAAATATTTACTAGCTTTTTATTTACATTTACATTTATATTTATTATAGTGAATGAATTGTAAATATTTATAAAAAACCAATAAAAATCGTTAAACTATTACGATAGAAGGAATTGTAAAAGAATTTGTTGATAAATTGACAAAAAATATTTGTGATGGCAAGTCTGAAATAAATTATTGTGAATCAGTTTAACCCCGTTTTTTGATTTATTAATCGATCAGTTCAAATTAATAACAGACCAGAATTCATGTACATGACCGCATCTTATACTAATACATATATACATACTGTGTAAATAAATTGTAAGTATAGTAGATATATGTACATATATTTTATAAATATTTATTTAGGTCATTTTCTAATTAGAATATTAATGAAAAGTTATTAATTTTGAAATTTTAGAGAATGTACTATTAAAATTAATAAATCATATTTAAGATCACTCATTATTTTTAATATCGAAAAGATCTAGCTTTATGAATTATTTTTTTTTTTTATTTGCAATGTTCTTATAGGATCTCAATAATTAAAAACAAATAGGTTCGAAACTAATAATGTTATCTTAGAGTCTGGCAGCACTGTAAACTCAATCATTTTGGTAACTATGCGCAAACTCTGTATGAGATGACAGTCGATTTTTAGTTGCCGATGTGATTGGTGAAAATATTACACATAATCATTAATTAAAAACGAACAAAGTGAATTTAATTGTTGCCAACATAAATACAATAAACTGTTTGTAGGTATGTATTTGTATAGTCTACTAGTTTATACACAATTTTATGGTTAATCGAACGATTTTTTTTCAAAAATACTAAAATTTGTATTTTCTCTCTCTCTCTCTCTTTCTCTCTCTCTCTTTCTCTCTCTCTCTTTCTCTCTCTCTCTTTCTCTCTCTCTCTTTCTCTCTCAATCTCTGAGTTGAAATTTATATGTTTAGACTTTAGAGATTGTTGAATTTAGTTAGTGGATTATCAAAGAGTTTTTTAAAAATAATTTTACTTATTTTGACAAAGCGTATTAAAATCACGTGATGAAATAATAAAAAAAAAAATTTATAAGGAAGATTTATTTCAATTGCTTTAACTTTTAAGAAAAAATTATATTCCAAAATATTCACAGCAATTACATAATAAAACCGTCCTAAAAAATCTCAAATATAACATTTGTATGGTTTCTTGGTAATATTACAAACATTGTAAATGGCCTAGTTCCCATGGACCCAGGATAAACTTTTTACGCATTATATGGGTGCCTTAGCGTACTAGATGTGGTTGGGGTGACTTTTTTTCTTGATTACCTTGAAAGAAAAAAAAACCGAATGATGAACCACATTTGCATATACATACTTTGTGGGTAAACTGATATGTATATTTCCTTGGTTATTACTTGGTGTCTTGAAATATTGTTTGTACAAGAAAAGGAATATGCCTACTGGTTACTGAATCGTAATTGGTTTTTTGAAATTTAATATTTGTTGTCTTTGGGTTATTTTACGCGAAATGGGTAATGGACCTAATTTTAATATTTTTTTTTTAAAGAAATAATTAAATAATTTTTTTTTTTTTTATGATAAGTAATGAAATCAGTCCAAAATAATGTATTTACCTATAGGAATTTTTAATACCTAAAATATATTTTTTTTAAATATCACCAACTTCCAATATACCAATAGACTTGATATTATTTCAAATCAATATTTTAATATCCATAACTCCTATTTTATAGTTAATGGCGAACATTTTTGAGAAATTACTAATCTAATCCCATTAAAGTCAATATCAAAACCATTAATAAATAATTCGAGTTCATATTTATTGGACTCTAAATAAACCGTTAACATTTTGGTTTACCTCTTGTTTTACCATATATTTAATGTATTAATTTAAGAATTTTAAATTTTAATTTTATTTTAATGAATGGGTTGGGTATACCTATATGTACATTTTACCTACATAAATCTAGAATATGTACATGCAAACCTAATATATTTTATTATTCTCAATTATTTCTGTTTATTTTCTTCAAAAAAAATTTAAAAACGATTGAAGCATGACACTGATTATACTTAACATTTTATAAAAAAACTATGTATGTTTTGTCATAAAAAAAAAATTATATAAAACAATTACCTATTAGTAAATATTTCATTCCGAATAGATTTACATTTAATGAGACTGAAGAACTATATATTTTCTTTGCTGTACATAATATGTAATAACTTAAAGCATATATTAAATTGTGTCGGTCAAGCTTGAAAAGTGTTTTTTTTTTTTATTTTATCCGAATCACTACATTATAATTATGTTTACCGTTTGTCACAGTATAAGTTAAGTATAATTGACAACAATTTAAATATTGTGTTGTGCATTCATAGTAAGTTTTTCCAGAATAATTAAAATTGTATGAGCACAAGAATATATGCCTAATTGCGGAATTTATGTAGATAATTTTATGTCTTGATGACTTCTTAAATTTTTTTATGGCAATGCTTTAAGTATACTTTTTTGCTATTTAAAAAATAAGAGATTTTAGGTATTGATTTTGGAAAAAATTAGTATAATAAAGAAGAGTGGTTAAATAGCATGGTTTTGCTTGAAAATTGGTACCTAAGAGAAACTGAACAATCAATATTAGCTATTTTGTATATAGAAAACTAAACTACCTTAAACCCTGTGGCGACTTTAGAGGATTAAGGATTTAATTATCGGTTTCACGATTAAAAAAAAAACTTAGGCAATTTTGAAGAAAAATTTGGACTTTTACCGAACATTTTGACGGTTTTTTTGATGATTTCCTAAAAACTCACATAATTTTGAACTTTTTTTAATATCAAGCTTTGTATACCTAATTTTCAAGCTTTGTAATTTTTGTATTATTTTAAATTTTCACTATTTTTTGGCACAAAATTTTTTTGGAAAAAGTTAACCTTTAATATTCATTCATTTTGCACATGGAAGTGTTAACCAGAAATGTTCATAAAATTTTTCATTTTTACAAACGTTAACATATTAGGATACAAACGGTGTCTTTAAAGGGTTAACTTTTAAAAATATGTTAATGCACTAAGAACACAAATTTAGTTGATTTTAATTTTTTTTTTTTGGTTAACTCTTTCATGTTTAAAATCTTTAGACCTTAAAGGGTTAACTTTTCCAAAAAAAATTTTATAAGGGAAAAAATGCTAGAAATTTAAAATAATATAAAAATACAAAGAAAGTTAACTTAAAAAAATTCGACAAGAAAATGGTCAAGATGATGGTGAACGCATTTTCTGAATTAAAGAATGGAATTAAAATTTTATTATTAATTAGTCCCACGATGATTGCGGATCAATAATTAAAGCTATAAAACTGTTGACTGTAATAAAATTTCGACAAAATCATTTTGCTGTATGTGCACAATTTACAATATCCGGATTAATGATAGATTTACCACTTTCTAGATGAATAAACTATGCACAGTACAAGATTAGGACAACTCAAATGACTTTTATGTATTTCTGACTTATTTTATTCGTCATCACTCATCACATATGTTTAGGTTCGGTCTAAGTACTTAATTTCCACCTATATGGTAAGCTACCACGTTCGAGTAAATTTACTTACCTTCAATATAAACTAATTACGATACCAAACGCCTAACTAACAAAATCAAAATAAAATTTGTTTATCGAGTCGGCCGGGCCATACACCTTTCTCTCTAGAAAGTAAAAGCCTTTCGAAAGGTGTGTATTAAGTATGCTTAAGTTAAGTACCTATATGTACCTCTAAACAGTAGGTATACAATATAGGTACAACCGTGTATTGACTCGTCTGATTAACTGACCCACACTCTTTGTGTCCATGTGCTTAAAAACAACTTCGATAATTCCGGTATATTTTTAACAAGATGTTTTGTACACTTCCTGTACCATAAGACGTATCGTAAGTGGTGAAAGCTGATTAATAAATATATATACAAGAGTTAATAATACATTTCTTCTTTAACACACTAACACATGGTAATTTCGGAATTTTATAAAGAAATTTCAAGATCTCGGCCAAGGTAATGTTGAGAGGTAACTAAGAGACTGTAGCATGAGTCAGAGTCAACGATCTTAACGATACACAGTCATATATGTACAGTGAATGATTACATTTTTCATGTATTACTGTACTTGAAATCATTACATATGAACGTATCACCTACCTACTAAGACTTTGTAATTAAATTTTGTATTTATTTTATTTTCATATAATTTCAAGTTTATTTTCACCGCTAATTATCACCGAATTCAATTTATTTATTATGACGTTAATTGGCTGCTTCTTAAGACATTGTCGATTTATCATATTCACATTAAAAACGTACCTACTTGCGGTGGCATATAAATTTATTTCCTGATAATCATGAAATTAGCATAATAATGTACGCATACAATTGTAAGTTTTCTATTGAATTTAACTTTTAAATATTTCTTACATTTTGTTAAGATGATTAAAGATTACTTTCTCCGTATTTTTTTAAGAAATGATCTGAATACAAATTAATAATTATTTTATTACTTAGGTATAGATAATAGGATTACAGAAATTATTTAAATTTTAAAAATTTGTTAGCAATTTTTTCACAAACATTTAGCTTCAAATCATCATAATATTCCGATTAAAAATATCGTTTATATTCGTTCATATAGAAAATCGACAATCAAATCGAAATGAACAAAATTTTCTAAAATCCAACTTTTTTTTTAAAATTTATAATTTGATCGATTAGATTTTGTGAGAATAAAAAAAAAAATTATTATGAGCACTAATTTGGTCATACCTCTAATTCCAAAAAAAATTTATTTAAAAATATTATTAATGTTAAAAATTTGCCATCCACCCTGTGACCCTTGTCTATTAAAAAAGAAAAAAAAATTAAATTAAAATTTAGGAATATCAGGATAGAGTTTAACTTAACATTTTGCTAATATAACTGGGCTAAAATGTAATTTTCTGATTCTGATCCAATTATTATTTTCTTTTGTACCTATACGCTTTTTATTGCAGGACGAACTTTCATTTATTCCAACAGTTGTCTCTCGGTCTAGGTCTATTTATACCCTCAAATCATCCTTATCGTTGTATTCTCCTGGGTTTCCATTCATTTTGTTTGTTTGGTACATAATAAATAGCCAACATATAAATTCTAGCCGCATGACCTGCCCTGTCCATGCCCAACGTAATCTTACGATTTTTACGAACTTGACGTGGTCGACATTCTGAATATTTAAGTTTTTCTGTTTATCATTTATTCGAATTGTGTGCGAAGGGAAAGTACAGACCTACTATACGCCTTAAGCACCTGTTCACGAAGAGCTGGAGTTTTGATGTTATGGTGCTTGTTACTTTCCAGGTCTTGCAAGTCGCAACCGTATAGTAGAATCGACAGACAGTTAGTTCGGAAAATCCTCAATTTTAGGTTTCTGGAAATTTGTGGAGCGTTCTAGATATTTTTTAGCTGGATCTGGATTCTCCTCGACACATCAGATTCTTCTCCTCCCTCTCTTATTCTTGCAGTTCCAAGATAACAAAATTCATCCACATCTACTAGTATATTTTGACTATCTATGGAGAGATTGCAGTTAGTTTTTGTATGAATGGATAGAAGCTTGGTTTTTGGTTTCTTTTAGATCAATTTGCTTGACATATTTCGCTAGAGTTCGAAGTTTTTTTTGTGCCTAAACACATATATCATCAGCGAAGTCATATATTTTCTAGACGTCGTGTAAATATCCAGCTAAATGCCGTGAGATCTTGCATTTGCTGTCTTTATCACTCAGCCTAGACAGATAACAAACAAGAGAGGGGATAGTATACGTCATAAGTAATAGACATATTTTAGTTATTTCAATATAAATCGACCCACCCTAATATATGTTTGTATGTAATCTTCTTTCCAAAATCGTTCTTTTATTCATTGCATAAAATACGAAACCTGTTTATCGTTCATCCCAACTATTAAACTATTGATGAGTACCTACTTAAAGTCTAAAAAAATCCTCTGAGAAAGGATACTTCTTAAAAAAAAAGATGCTCAAAAAAAATTTTTATTGTAAATTATTAGTTGCAATTAATTCATATTCAATATTCCATCCATTTTTGTCAATACTAGGGAACCTTAAAGATACCGTTGCCAAAACTCTACCTTAACTTTAACCCGATTGTCAGGTGGCTAGTAATTTATTGCACAATGTCGCTTGGCACTTGGAGTCTGGTTTGAAATTAGTATGAGATTGATTCTATTATATTTGATATAAATCTTATCTCTTTCATTGTATCGAACAAAGAGAGTTTTCCCATCATTAGATATTATAGTAAGTAGTAGTAGTAGCTCTATATGTTAAGTATATTAAGTGAAATTAAGTTACATAATCAAAAAGATACAGAGTTGATTACATTGTGACCTTTTCTAATAACCATTACTCCATAGAATTATGTAGCTTTTACTTTTAAAAATAATTATAGATAAGTTTGAATTGTGTATAATAAAGCTGTGTAGAAAGCTTTCTTTCTCTCTCTCTCTCTCTCTCTCTCTCTCTCTCTCTCTTTCTCTCTATCGATAAAAGATAATTGGATATTGATAAGTGTAATTCAATTCAATTTATATTAATTATCACCAAAAATCAAAATTTAAAATGAAAGTGTTTTCCAAATTAATATCATATATTCATGTATGTCACCTCTCATAGATAGTACCTACCGCATATATTACAATACATACATACATCCAGACATACATACATACGTACATGTATGATATACAGAATTCCTTTTTCAAAAGAAATTGAATACGTCTCATGAGCTCATGTGACGAAAAAGTACACTGCCCTGGTAACCCAAATTAAACATTAACTTAATCGTTATAGATATAGAGAGGTAGATAGATAGGTAGGTACATGAGTGCGCCACAAACACCATACCCATATAAACTTGACATTTGTATATGACTTTGCTTCTTCAGTATCAGCATTCAATCGTAGGTATATATACATATATGTACCTACTAGTAAAATGCATACCTGAGCGAACACTGTTTATTTATTTTAATATGTATACCAACAAATACTTACCTATCTACATACATATATGCATGATGTTGCATCTTCTTCTCTTCTTTTTCAGATTTACTTTATTAATAAAACAACAACATACGTGAGTCTTGGCTAATTTACTATACCAACAATAAAATAACATACAAACATATTTTACCTGTTGGTTGGCTTTACCTGTGTTGAACAGGAAAATTAAAATTGTTTTGTATATGTAAAAGACCATTGAAGACTGAATTCAATACGATGAATGTAGTTGACACAAAGTTTTAAATCCGATAAGTTGTTTTATACTAAAAATTAATTTCAATTATATGTACAAGTGCTGAACGACGCATGGATATTTTTTGTTGTTGTCACTGTTGCTGTTTTGTTGTTGTTGTTGTTGTTGGTGTTTTTTATACTTGATGGATACAATAACGGACAAGTGAAGTGCTTTTTATGGGATACTTTCCAAATTTTCAATTTTAAATTTACAAAAAATTTTGTTTTTTTTGTTTTTGTTTATTACGAATAGCTGGAGTGCCTGTAGCAGCTTGTTCCACAAATATATTTTGTGTTGTGTTATCGTGATCTCCTCCTAATATAGTATATAAAGTGTGATGTGTGTCAAATTAATTATGAAAAATTTGTTTCAACCCATCAGGATATATTTTGGATAACGAATAAAGGTAATTTTAAATACTCTAGTAGCTAATAATAATGTAGATGAGTGTTGACAGAACTGGACGTACATATTACATAATTTTAGCATATTTCTTAAATGCATCACATTAGGTATAAATGTTGAATAATTTTTTTTTAATTGCTATACCCATGTCAATATTTTATAATTTTGGTACGGAGTTTGTAACTAACTTAATACTAATTGTAGAACATTTTTTTTAACACTATTGTCTTCCTCATGAAATATTGTGTCTATCCATCGTTCATCCGTCTGTCTGTTTGTCTGCCTATCCGCCTGTCCGTCTATCCGCCTGTCCGTCTATCCGCCTGTCCGTCTATCCGTCTTTCCGTCTGTCTGTCTGTCCGTGATTCCGTTTAAACGGCTGAAACTAGAAAACAGTAATAATGAAAGTTTATTTTCTAGCTCTAGAGCAAGATCTCTATTGTTTTTGGAGCAATTCGGACAAAATATATAGGAGAGGCACAGTGATACAGTGTGCACCTAATTATTTATGATTTACTCAAAAGATAGTCGGAATGTGGAAACAATTATAGAGAATACAAAAATAAAGATTTCATTCATAGACATAGAAGAAGTTCTACAACCTACCGTTATAGAGCTGCAATCAATTTTATATCATTTTTAGGGTTTTAATTTTAATCATTTGTTTGTTCAATTTTTTAATATTGAAATGAAAAACAGTATAGATTTGACGGTTGAATCCATTTTTTATATTGCAAATATTTTATATTCTACTAAATTTATTATCTTTTTTTTTTTTAAATTTAAGGTTCACGGGCCCTAATGAATTATTGTAAATTCATTGCCCATTAAGCGTTAAGTGAATGTTTTCGCAGAGATTTTGTAATACGATTTTGTAAAATAGCGTAAAAATATCGGATTTAAGCGATATCCTTTTGGGTCTGAAGGGGAATGAAGGATCTAAATCAACGAATTGGTTGGTCCCAATTTTTCCTTAGATTTTCGATAAAAATTCCTGAAAAAATTCATATCTTCTAAACTACGGGATTTTTTATAGATCGGGCTGTTATAATTAAGCCTCGGGACTATACGCAAATTAATGCTGCTGAATGTATAAATGCAACGATGTCTGGGTCTACTTTATCGGAATTTTTCAAAATGAAATTTCAATTTTTGTTCGGTTTTTTAAGACATTTTCATATGTTCCAATTTTCCATAGGGAATATATGAAAAATCACTGCAAATGATAATCAATATTTATTTTAAATAAAGACAAAGTCGTACCTATATAATAAACAAATGAAATTAATTAAAATCGTTAGGTAGCATCCACAAGCAGAAATTCATTTAAATTTTATGATGACAGCAGAATAATGCAATATTGACAAATTATGCAAAATATTAAAATTTAATCATAAAATAACTAATTAAAACAGAATAATATGAAAAAAAAAACAATTTTTGAATATTTCATATGAATTTGGTTTATGATCGATTTTTCAGTTTTTCTCTTCTCATGAATATTTTGATTCGTCGTCTATAGACAAATTCAATTCACACCTGACGACGTTGTATACTAAGTTGACATTTACCAACGCACATCCTCACTTGAATCATTATTCCCATCGATGAGCACATTTTCATAATATTAATAAACATTTCTCTACATTTAATTAAATTCAGTGAACAATAATTATGAAAACAGCCATAATCTCATATGAATTTTGTCCTTATTGTACAAATGAGATGATATTAGAGGTAAGAATCGTATAATATTTAGCTACGTATATACAGATACACACATCCCTCGATTTACGTGGTTTGGCTTTAACACTGTTAAAAAACATAAAAAAAAAAAAAATATTTTTTGTACAATTTTACATTAGACGCACTCATATATCGGAAAAGTGCATTGCGTGATGTTGCATTGTTGTTTTATATTTTCATACTGACATTCGTTGTTCAATTCAATTCAATTCAATTCACCAGGGCTTCGAGAATTGGTTACTAAGCATTCAGGTAGAATCAATCTTCACTTTAGCACAAACTGTTTACATTTTTACATGGTAATTATGCCTGTATATACGACTTGAATCTATTCTCTTGTTTTATATGAGGGCTGTGTCTCGTTTTACACGGTTTGTCGTGGAACGTATCTACCGCGTAAATCAAGGCAAAGGTGTACAATATTTGTCGTTCGTAAAACTTTCTAGCATAATTTTAATAATCTATATATCTAACATACTCGTCGTATCTTCATAATAATTTGTTAGGTCCATAAAAAAATGTCACCTCAGTTTTGATTTCTCCAATTCATTACTTTATTGATATAATTAGAAATTACTCATTACCAACAACTACCTACCTTTTTTTTATATTTTTGCAATTAATTAAGATGGGGACGCTTCGTAACCGAATTAATGTTCTTTTTCCATTAGAAATGCGCTCAATTATTATAGATTTTTACATTTTTGATTAAGGGAATGATTAAATTATTTCGGAACAGTGGCGAGGGGGAATGCTGGTTTAAATTTATGGCTCATTATTATATCAACAACAAAATTTAAGTTAAAGGGAATTATTTCCTATCAATATATAGATTCAAATATTATTGTAAAATATCTTAAAGGTGCAATCTGTGTGATAAATTTCTGGCGATGATATAGAAAGGTTTTAATGGACCATCCAGGAAAAAAAAAACAAAAAGTTTTAAACTTTTTTCAATGGCTGTGCATAATTTATTCAAATATAGTTAAGTATAGATATATGTCGGTACCTAAAGCTACTTAATTTGTAATTTTTGTTTATTTTATATTTTAATATAATGAACGGCCCACTAATGGCTGTCGATGTCATTAACGTCGATGTTAATACCAAAATGATATTTTTAAATACGAGTATATTAGGTGGGGGCTTATTTTAATTCAGGAGTAGTTAATTTCATTCCTGATTTTTGATCGAAAATATCCAAAGCTCATGCTAATTTTCACAGAAATATGACAACAACAAATATTAAGTAGAATAATTATTATAATTTACAGTACCGCGTTATTGAATTAGGGACGATGACTTTTTTTTAAAAAATATTTTTACTTCATACTACAAAAACATATAATATTTTATTGTTTTATTGCATCCAAAGTGATTATTGCATCATAGATTTAACAAAAAGCTATGCACTTGCTAGCTATCAGTATCAGGTAATAGTCAATCGAAATAAACAATTTCTAGTAATGGTTTTAATTCCAATTAACTACGGATGGGTTCAGAAGAATTAATTAGTGGAATTTGGTAAAGTTTTCTAGAGTAAAGTGAATTTTTTAAATTTATGCAAGAAACTGTGTGATTTTCAGTAATCTCAGTCAAAATGGGTAAAAAAATAGTGACATTTCTCCTAAAAAAGCCCAAGTAATCATTTTTTTTTTTGGATGAGACGAGATTAACTTATGGAGAAATAGCAAAAAAAGTGGAAATTTCTAAATCAACCGTAGGAAATATTGCACAGAAAAATTAACCTAATATTTTCATTGTCCATAATTCAATGGCTGGGTACTGTAAATTTCATAGAATATTTGTCGATATTTCGTCTTTCTAAATTGGAAACAAAACTACACCTCATAACATTTTGTTGTTATATTTAGTTTCGTCTTATCTGTTTTATGTAGGGAGTGCTGGATTAACCCTATAAGCAAAGTGAGCACGTGCTTAAGGCATCAAGGAAAGGGGGGGAGCGACATCACAGAAATTTTTCATAGCCATATTTATCATTTAAAAATTGTTAAATTAATAACATTTATAACCATTTTTGAATTTTGAATTTTTTGAATCAATGAATAAGTTCTGATTATAAAGCGTTCTCTCTTGTGTCATTATGGTTATCCCGCAAAAAAAAAGAGTACACTGTGCTCGCAGATTAAAAGCTATACAAATTCGGAACAAGCCAAGATGAGTTTGAAAAAGCACCAGTGATCGGTACTAGCTCATAATAGAAATTTTTAGTTCAGTTTGCCAAATGTTACTAGTGTGTTAATTGCATTTTTACTTTCAAAGTCTCGAAACTTCAAACAGCCTCAAAGTTCCTTTTCCAAAAACACACTCAAACTTGACAGGGAAAAAAGTATAGAAGACAATTATTAAGGCATAAATAAAATGGAAGCATACAGAAATAAATATTATTTTCCATCGTACTGTAAGTTTTGTTTAACATAGAATTTACGATAAATAAAATTTTATTTTAAGGTTTATTATTGATTTAATATTTTCAATTACGAGTTTAAGGGTGCGCCAAAATTAGTTAGTGCTAAGGGTCTTAATGCGGCCCTGTTTCTAAGATACAATACATATAAAAGACAATACCTATTACTTGTACAATACGATACATTATCAAAGAATAATAGATCCTCTACCTTTTAGAAAAGGATGTTAGATTAGAATAGTGTATAAGATGTGTTAATTATTTATATTAACTACAGATATGGTCGATAAAAGATGCTATTTTTAACTATCAAGTATACCAGATGTATTCAAACAAGTTGACAACTTAATCTTAATTATAAGACTTTAATTTGTACTAACAAGGGACAAGACCTTCTGTACCTTTCTAATGATAGAAGTAAATAACCTTTTTTTTATTCAAGTAACTAGACTGTATTTTGTTTGAAAGATATACAAATTAAATCGTTGTGTGTAACCTTGAACTTAAACTTTAAATGACTTAATATGGCTACATATAGAAATTATAAAGATAAATTCTTTGTTATATTTCTATGGCTATTTGCCAAAACAGCTTAAGCCCATTTAAGTAAACAAAGAGAACATATCATCTAAGCAAACGAAACATTAATTAAATTAATTTTCCTTCTACATCAGTGAACAAAATAATTTTGCGTACGATTACTTTAAACATGAAAAATCTTGAAAAAGTATAGAAAAAAATACCTACATTTGCCTTAAAACAGTCAACATGTAAGTAAATATTTTTTTCTATACCTTTTCAAGATTTTTAATGATTTAATGATTACTTTGTACAAAGACTTACTTTGTTCACTGAATAAACTTATTAGTCGACTTAAGATGTTTTGACGAATGGCCACCCATTTATTTCATAACTAAAGAGAAATTTAATAATTTATTTTATATACCTACTAATACCACCAAAGAGTACATCTTCTTTGAAGGTTATATCCTTTTAGTATTTAGTCTTTGGGTAAACATCGTCCGCAATGAAAAAGGTTTTCTTCTAAACCAACGCTAAAGTAAACCAACACTATTGGAGTTATAAAAAAAGGGATAAAAAAATACAAATTACATGCATCCGTCCCCAATGCGAAAAGCTTTTGTCAGCAACGTAGCGTGGATTTATTTTTTTTCACTTTTGAAATTCTTTACAATTATAGTTCTCATAACTCCATTAATTGTTGAAATATTTTACTAATCTTAATCTAATTTAAAGTAAAATTTTATTTCCAATCTTTTTTGTGTATAATTTTTTTTTCGGTTTTCGACAAAATCATCAAAATATGCAACTCAAAACTGGATATTATTCAAACTTTTCCATTATTTCGTGGACAATTTCGTAGACAAGCAGAATTCACGCTTCGCCACTGACTTTTGTGCAGCTTTTTCTGTGCTTCATTTGTATCCTTTGTTAGACTTTGAAATAAAACTTTCATTGGGGACAACACCACTGTAAGTTAATCGATAGACTAAATGACAAAGTCACCCATAAAAATACATTAAGGAAAATATAAAGGAAATCATCTTATTATTTTGATTTTCTCATTAAAAATTCTATAAAATAATTTTATGCTGTGCTAGAGATTAATATGGCCGTTAATACGACTACATATTATACCGTTTTGCCGACCGACGCCTTACCATCGTCACATCTGTTATAATAATTTAGACGGGTCACCCTTTTCCTATTACTTGAAATGGTATTAATATGTATTAATAAGTTCAGAGTTAATAAAACATAAATAAAAGTTTTTACTTTAAAAGTTTGCAGTCCTCTTATTCCCAATATAACTAATCCGGCCTGCTAACAAAATACAAAAATTAGAATTTGACCTTAACCGGATGAAAATAACAAATGACAAAAAAAAAAACACAAAATTTCTATTTTCATTCTAATATTTTGTATGGCTTGGAGTTGGGGCGTTAAGTAATTATGAAAATAAATTATGTAGGCGCACTCTTGCTATCTGTAAATAGAAAGTGTCACATTTAATTTCATGGGAAATAAGTCAATCAATTTTATATGAAAAGAAAACCTTCATTATTAAAACCTTGTTTTTCGACTTCAATTTAAACAACCAGAGGGTATAAGAATTTATTGAATAATTAATTAATTATACGATTTTGCACAAGAAAAACGTATAATATTTCATTTCGTAAAAGCTGGCACGCCAATTTTCCTGTTTTCCAGTTTTTGAATATAAAACTGATTTGTTTTGACAAGTTTGTCCCAACATTAATATTGGTATGGGAAATTTCTTCTAAAAGAAAGATTCCCAACAGAGAGTTTTACCTAATAAATACTGTTAGACGTATAAAGGTTGACGTTATTCCCCTGGTAGATTATAATAGTAAAACATATTCACAATATGCTTAAAGTTAAGCCATTCTAAAGGAATATTATCTACAGCTGGTGTTTTATAAACCCTTTCTTTGCGAAAAAGTAATAATAGTGTTATTACATATCTTCCATATCATATATAGAACAATTTTTTTATTATGCCATAAAAAAGTATTTCGGGATATTTCTAACAATGTTATTCTTTCTAATTCACTTACATAATATGGGGATGGGGATAATGTCGAATTCTAAATTTTAAACTTAGTTGAAAAGACTTTATTACCAAATATTAGGACTATAGTGTCTTTCTTCTATTCAAAATAAGATTTTTTAGCGCCCTTTTTATATTGCGAACAAATATAGGGACAATTGACTATTATTTTGGCTACTTTCGTTTTGACGACTATCCTTTGAACCAGAAATTAACAGCCCTTGCTCTTCCCAAGTGCAACTCAAAGATTTACGCGTCTATCGTACACAAATTTTCCAAGAAATTCGATTTTTTTTTATTTTTGTATAATCGCCCAAAAGTCAGTACCCCTTGACTAGATTAACTAAAATAAGAAAAGAAACAAAAAAAAAACGAAAAAAAAAGAAATGTGCCCCCGAAAAAAAATTGTCTTCAATAAGCCTCTTTTACTCAGTTACCTTTTTTCCATAATTCACTACACATAATGTATTTACATACCAATGAAGACCGTAGTAGCCTATTATTATGCGTGTTGTACTTATTAACTTCCTGGATGTCAGCAAATATGCATACATAGTGCGCATTCTTTGTCTGACGAAAATATTTTTCTTTCAATTAGAAAAAAAGGACAGGCGGCACGAATGATGATTAAAGAGTTACTTAAAGTCAATAAAAACAAAAATAGGGTACATTGTTTTTCTAGATGCGCTGACATCGATAGCATTTATTTGGATTCGTTTTTTTGTTAATCCCCTCTTTAGACAATATGCCAATACTAATAACAAATTGGAATC
>JANSTT010017257.1:0-17804 GCA_026745375.1 Platyura marginata
TCATATATATTCATTTTGTTCATTTTGGCTCACTCACCTTATCAGAATCGGAAAATATGAGTGAGTGACTACGAAAAAATGAGTGACTGTGATTTGTCAGAAAATGAGTCGGTCATATGACTCAGTCACTCACCCACTAACCAGAATCTGGGTGCTGGTTGCTTCGATTAAAGAGTGTAATAACGTCACAGAAATAACTAAAGCTATCGCTATTCTTGATGCCTTATATTGGACCAAAAGTGCTGTTTCTTCAATTTCATGCGTCGCTAATTGCTTTAGAAAATCTGGTTTTCCAATAGAGGTTGTTTCGGAAGATAATTCTAATTCTAGCGAGCTTTTACCTTTGCTTTTAGAGACGAATATCGAAAATGTTTCGATTTTAGATTATTTAAATATAGATAGTAAAGTAATGACCGAGGACGACTTCGAGTTAGATCAAATTTTAAACGGTGAAGCATACGAAGCTGAACAAACAAACGTTGATCTAGAAGAAGACTACGAGTTTCAAGATGAGAATATCACTGATAAACAAGCTATGGATGCGGTTGTAACCCTTAAAAAGTTTTTCATTCAAAGGGGAGAAAAAAATCGGTCGATCGTAACACCAAACTTAGTTTACGAATCCCACGAAAACGCACCTAATAATGACAGACTATGTAATATAAAGTACATATATATTTACCAGTAAAATGTTTAATACATACATACAATGTTCCTATAAAAGTTCCTAAATTTATTAATGTATGCCTACATATTTTATTTTTTGTTATAGAGCTGTCTGAATTTGTATGCCAATTTTGTTATTTTATAATTAAAAACTGAAGTTTATTAAGTAATACAATAAAAAACAAGAATAAAAAAATAATTTTTATTAACTCTGTGTAAGACGGAAACCTGTTTAAGACGGAAGTATTTCCCGGTCCCTTGAGTCCGTTTTAGAGAGGTTTCACTGTAATATTAATTTCGGACTAAAAAATTAATTCTAGCACTATTTTCTTTAATATTTTCGTTATTTGTCTATCTACTTTCGACGTTTATTTGTGAATGCAATAGTGTTCATCTACTATACGTTCTATACGATCTGTTCTGCTTTTCGAATTCCATACTTAACTTTTCCAATTTTATACTTAACTTGTTTTTTCGCTCTCCTGTGGGTCTATTACCTAACACAACTTTCGCTTCTATCAAATTTGTCAATTTAACAAATTCCGTACACAAGTTTCAGAAAATTTCACATCATCGTTCACCACTATTAAAAGCGGTATTGAACTGAAAATATCTCTTCTTTACCGACTATATTTCTCATTGTTATCTGTCAAATTCTCTTATTTTGCTTGAAATTGAAGTAAAAGTCTGTCAAAAAGTTATTTTTCATCTGTCAATAAATAAACATTTTATTTTGTTTTGGAAAGTTATTCGGTTTGTTTGTTTGTTAAGTTTTTTTGTGAATAAAAATGGATAGCATTTTTTTGGGAATGGAGAGTAGCAGCGAGGAAGTAACAATTGAACGAAAAATTCTAAGAAATCAATTTTCCCCGTTCGAAATGAGTGATGAAAAGTAAATTATTATTATTTATATTTTTCTGTTCTTGTTTATTTATAGTTTATTTTATTATTTAATAGATTTAAAAGTTTATTTCGCCTTTCGAAAGAGGCGTTTCAAGAAATAATTGATTCGACCGAAGGGAAGTTTAAGTCTAACGTCAGGAGCACCCGAATTTCGCCAGAATCAAAATTCTTCGTTTTTTGAGTCAGGGGAGCTATCAATTAAGTGTTGGGCAGGATTACTTTGTTGGTATGGCACAATCCACATTGTCTGCTGCCATTGAAGAAACTCTCTTAGTTTTAAAGGATTTTCTTTGCCCAAAATACATTAATATTCAAATGAGCGAAGAAGAAAAGTTGCAGTCCAAGCAATTTTTTTACAGAAACACTGTGGGTCTATCACCTAACACAACTTTCGCATCTAACAAACTGTCATTTTAACAAATTCCGTACACAAGTTTCAAAAAATTTCGTATCATCGTTCACCTCTATTAAAAACTGAAACAAATAAAAATTTAATCCCGAAAACTAGTATAAAAAACGACGAAAAAACTGTCGGCCAAATGTTGGTGCCGTACAAATTTCCAGTCGTACAAATGTTATGTCGGTTAA
Organism: Platyura marginata; assembly: GCA_026745375.1. Lineage (NCBI taxonomy): Eukaryota > Metazoa > Arthropoda > Insecta > Diptera > Keroplatidae > Platyura > Platyura marginata. The sequence continues at coordinate 2,158 of JANSTT010017257.1, forward strand.
ATGCAAGTCGGTCAAATGTTGGCGTACACATTTCCGTCTACGAATTATAACAGATGGCTCGTAATCAAAAATTAAAGCTTTTTAAACAAATTAGTAGGTACATATACTAATACATTATAAAGAAGTTGAAACTATTGCATCATTTTATGTGATGCGTGAGTTATACAATTTACAATAGTTCAAGATTTTAAAATAACAGACAACACCGAACGATGTCCCATTTACCGAACAATTAATTACTCCGAGCCAAGATAGATTTTTTTTGTAAAATGTTTAATTTGAAATATTTGAATTTCCAAGAGAGAAAGAAGCTTCTAGAAAGAAAAAAAAAGTATTCTAGGAACTTTTTTTCTTGGAAATTTTGACAAGACCGGAATTTGAACCCGATCCTTGCCCCATAGTAGTTGATAGTCATTAAACTGATCCGCCAAAGCGGTGAGAAGTCAAGTTAAATTCTATCTAACTTAACCCATTAACGCCGGCTGTCCGAATTTGAGGACGGGTACTTAAATTGTTATTTTTAAATTATTATAATTATTGTCAAATGAGGACAGCCGGCATTAATGGGTTAAATTCTGTAGAATAGTTAATAAGAATTTGCTTTCTACTGTAATTCAAAGTAATTTTTTTTTTTTTAAATCCAAAAATTGTTTTTTGATTTTCAATAAGACCAAAACTATGTATGTACAATGGCCAAATAGCCAGACCTTACAAATTAGAATTTTCAATTTGTTTTTATAAAAGCTATGCTTTACTTACTTAATTATTAAATGAAGAATTTATACTTCAATACCTATATAATATTTAATCACTATATTATTAATTTAAATTTTCAGTTGTTAAGATTTCATAATTAAAAAATTATATCATAATATCTCTTGTAAATGTCTCGGTTGAATTTCAAAACTACAAAAATTCTGTTTTATTTATCACTTTTATGTCTTTTAATAGTTATGTCTCTAAATCAGGCTAAGTGAGACAAATCATCTATTTCAGGTGGTGGCGGAGCATAGGTCGGATCTTGCCCAACAAAAATCGGCTTTGGAATTGTTGGCGTCTAAAATAATTACAATTTATAAGTTTTTTTTTTTGCCGTTCAGCCACTGAAATTCTATATTTGTCCTTGTAATCATTATATTCTCTATAAATGGGACTAATATTTTTTCAATTTATTTGTTTTGTTTTAATATTACGTCTATTTATATTTTGGCCACGAAAAACATAAAGCGACTAATATCTTTGCATTTGTTTTGTCACTTCAAATATAACTCATTTGTGTGATAAGCGATTTTTTATTTATTTTGTGAATTAATAGTTCTCGCTATCACGACAAATTACATCGACCGTTATATCTCAATAAAACATTACAGACAAAGTTTGATTTACTCAATCACCAACATTTTGGATAATTGCGCAATTCGAAGATTTTGAAAAAAGAAAGAATTTGTAATAATTATATTACATATCGTAATTTTGACTCAGAAGCTGTTTCAATAATGTTTAATTTTTCTATTAGAGCATTTATGTGGAATCAAATATAAAGACGCGAAAATTGTCTCCATATATAATTAAGCAAAAAATAACAAATTTTGTGAAGTTACGTAGAATAAATGGATGAAGAAAACACAGTCAAAAGATGTAGGAGAGAAAACCCAGTTAGCGTACAAGGAAGACCAAAATTATGGTGGACAGACTGCGTTACAGGAGATGCAAGAGAAGCCGGCATACGTAACTGGAACGAAGAAGCAAGCGACCGCCAAGCATGGAGGCACCTGTTAGTTAGGAGGCCAAGGTACGCCCGCGGCTGTGGTGCCAAGATGATGATGATGACGTATTATATATTATAACAAATTGCCATCAAAATCTTGATTAAGGCAATCAAAAATTGATATACGTCCGATTCAAAATTAGGGAGCGATATATACAATTATACATATTATACACTTACTTAGATCATACTTTATTCAATTGATATCGAATCTATAGTTTATGTATATTGTGGAATTAGAACAAGCCATGTTAAATTTTATGCATTGCGGAATTTCGAACAATTGCTATAAACGAACATTACGTGTAAATCGAACTTTGCCTGCATTTAGTTATGCAATTTACAAATTAAAAAAAAAAATGTCGTAAACTATCACTTCAAATAAAATATATATATAAAATAACTAAAATTAAAAACTTACCTGACTCGTCAACTGTTGACTTTGTTGATTAGTCGGTGCATTAACAACAACAATTTTCTGATTTTGTGGCACTTTTTGTACTTGAATTTGTTGAGGCAAGTTGATATTCTGAAAGTAGACATTTCTATCAGTATTTGTTAATTTTATTTGAAATTTATTAAAAGAATTCGATAGTTTCATTAAATATAAGCCGAAGCGTAGTTAAGGTACGTACACATCGTATAGCAAACTAGCGTGTAATTTTTACTATAGTTATAGTAAAATAGAAGAACTGTTTACATGAGCGCTTATTATAGTCAACTATACGCAACATTTTAACTATTGTATAGACGAACTATACGCTATACAGAAATATTACTATATGGTGGGCCACACGAGTATTCAAAACTAGCCTCTTTATTATACTATATGATAGCTACTGTCAAGAGTCGAGACTATAATGTATTTGTACGCGTCAGTTTGTGATGAATTTTCATTTACAAATGACAGTGAGTTTCATATCAGTTTGTTTTTAATCATTTTATGAATGGCCAGTAAAGTGAAAAAGGTTCCTGCTTGTCTTGCAATTATTTGATTGTTATAAACAAAGTAAAGAGCAAGAAAAAAGAAATGGTATGCTTGGACAAAACAGTTGATTATGCGTCGTCATCAATTTAATATTGAAGAAAATTTGTTGAATAAACTTCGAACAGGTTGATAGAATTTTTTACATTCTAGAACATTTTGTTATTTTGTTCGGATGACTGCTGACTACTTAAATTGCAAAAGGGTAAAGCCATTAATAGAAAAGTAAGACAGAAATATGAGACTGTATGAAGCTGTATCACCAACTACAAGACTTGCCATAACATTGCGATTTTTAGTTACAGGTAAAAATGGTTGATTCAGCAATTTGAATCTAGGGCGAAGTTATATATTATGTATTTTAACAAATCGTATTTTTTCAATGGATAGCTATCCTTCATTGATGTATTTTTTCCACGTTAGTAAGTCTACAATTGCGAAATTTGTACCTAAAATTGCGATCTCATTAAAAAATTGGAATGACGCAAAAACATCAAAAACTATCAACTTATTATTATTATTATTAATGTTGGTATAACTGCAAGTTATCGTATAGTCTATCTATACAGACAGCGTTCACACAGTGCTAGTTTTCTATTACCGTATAGTTCAAAAATTAGCGTATAGTTCAACTATCCGTATAGTGTTCGACTATACGAAATTGTCACATGTACGTGTGTACGTACCTTTACTAAGGTATACTTAAAGAAAAGTACATAAACCAGTAATAAAGGAATAATTATCTATGACTTTGTTCGCGTCTATTTTGTCTGTACAACAAAGAAATATTAAGTAAATTAAATACAAATGATTAAAAACCCTAAAAATAACATAAAATTGATTTAACTGCCATAACGGCTGGTCGTGGAACTTTTTGATCACAAAATGAAATCTTTATTTTTTTATTCTCTATTATTTTCGTCATATTCATTTTTTCCGTAAACCAAATATTTTTCGAGTAAATGATTAAAACTCTAGAAATTACATAAAATTGATTGCAACGCCAAACCGGTATGTCGTGGAACTTTTTGGTCTATGAATGAAATCATCATTTTTGTATTCTACATAATTGTTCTCATATTCATTTTTTACAAATTGCAATTATCTTTCGAGTAAATGATTAATTAAGTTCACACTGTACCACAGCCTCCCCTATATTTTGTCATATTTTGTCATACTCTAGGACTACATAACAAACTGTCAAAAATGCAACTTTCTAGCTTCAGTTGTTTAATCACGGACGGACGGACATGCATATTTCGACTTAGAATTTCAAGAGAAAGACAGCGGTGTTAAAAATGTTTTCTAAGACGAACATTAAGGGGCGTTACATACTCAGTACCAAGGTAATAATACCCTTTGATTATCATACAGATATAAAAACTATTGGATATAATCATATTCGAATAATCGGAATATCAAAATAATTTTGATGTGATTTCATTGTTGGTCTACCAAAACAACTATCCAGAAGAAAAATTTTAAATTCAAATCTTCGTAAATGGTCGAAATCAAAAAATTATTTGGAATTAGAATGAGATTTAAATTCAATATTTTATCAAATTTATAGTACACGATAGAATCGCTGTCAAAATGATAATAAAACATTTACATACCTGAATACTAGTTTGTGTTTGATACTTAACAGCCCCGGTATTCTGTTGATTACCGACGGATACAGCTGGTTGTGGATTCCCTAAAATATCTCAAATGTACAAAATTGATGTTGATTGTAAATTAAATTCTAAATGAAAAACCTGTTTGTGGTGTATTTGGACGTTGAGTTACAATGACAAACTTTTGTTGTTGTCCACTTGTCGATTGGGTGGGTGTACGTTGAGTTGGAGTTGATAAATTTGGACTTTGACCACTGATATATGATATATTATTTGAAAATGATTATCAAAAAAATGTAAATTACACTCACATATTGCTGATTCTGGTCGCTGTCTGTGGAGTTGAAGATAATCGAGAAATTGTTGACTGTGCACTAGGCATCGGTGTATTGACTATGCTAACACTAACAGTGTTGCTTGTATTATTTTGTGAAGTTGTGACTGGAGCTGGCGCATTTCTTGCTTTTACAACAGCTTGATGAAGCGTCAATCCCAAAAATCCATAATCTCGTCTAAAACAAAGAATATTTATAGAAAAATTGAATTTTGAATGTGGAAATTATTCTCAACTTATATTCATCAACTACATCCGGTTGATTTCGCATAGTTTTCAAAACTGGTGCACATGTCTTTTGAAGCATCGCCCTAATATGTCCAGCAGCAATTTTATCTGTATTACTAATGGTTGATCCTTGCAACTGTGGCTCAATACGATCCGAAATAAATTTAAGTCGAGGAACAATGAACACTTTAATCACTTCAGTACCCAATTCGGATAGACCAGCAATGGCTCCGTATAAAGAGGAGAGTTGAGTTTTCTCATTTTGTAAAGCACTACTAAACAGTCTGCAATGATTTTCGTTTGAGCATTAAACAAATTGTTGTGTTAACTAAAAATCATTACCTCGTTACTCTTGTTTGGAGATTATTAGTCGATGTATTGAAATTTTTACATATCTGAGCCATAAGACGGGCTGCAAAATCTCTAAGAGCCCAGTGGTTATCCAATTCAGGTCGCATACATAGTTGACGTGATACAATACAAGTCGAAACAGACGGAATCAATTCATGAAGCTGAAAGAAATTAATGACGAACAATTAATATCGACAAATTAAGTTTCGTCATAGCTTACATATTTCTCCAGATACAGAGCAGGATTATCTAAAAGTGCCCGTACCATTCGCATTAAATAAATCAGTAGAGCTAAATTGTTCTGGACAACATTCACCTTAACACCTTCAGCAATAAATGTACACATCCTTGGCAACATTTCATGTAGACCAGGATCACATGATAATGACTGTAATGCTTCGGCTCTTCGGGCTTCGTCAGATCCAACGCATGCTTCTGTGATTTCTTTATAGTAAAGTTGCTGTTCCACAGACAATTCATGTGTAGCCAATTGTTTAACATGAACCGTTTCGATGTTTTTAAGTTTGTGCATTTTTCCCGTTGTTGGTTTACCAGCGACATCTTTCGATAGAGTCTGATCGAGTTTTTTTATTGGATTCACCGAATCTTGTGATTGTGCTTCCTTTGAAAGTGGCGGCGGATTTTCAGGCACCGTTGGTTGTACACCATCCACACACAACCAATGGGCACGCAAAGATATTTCAAGCGGAATTTTAGGCGGTGCTGCCTGAACAACGTCCGCCAAATCTAATTCTTTTTCTTCGATGAAATGCAATTCACGTCCCCCACCAGACGCAAAACGAAACGGGATAAAATCATTTGCAACAAATCCATACTGTGGTTCAATGTTCCGTACTTTGAGAGCATGATCTACATCGCAAACAGAAAGTTTTTGCCGTTTGGCGTGGTTCATAAATTTGGCGGCATCTTGAACGATTTGCTTCAATTTATACGAGACATCATCGGCCAATTCTTTAGCCGCATCGTCCGGTAGAGCTCCGACACCGATGCTTTCGGCTATCACTTTCATTGATTCTACAGATAACGTTGTGCCATACAACATGTCAGGATCACCCATTATATACTCACTTTAAAATCAAGCCAATGAAATATTTGAATAAAAAACAATTTTGCGTATTAAATAGTTATGTGTAATATTTGGGGACCGATATAAAACAATCAAATTCCTCTTGCCGAATCCAATTACTCAATACTATTGTATTTGAAACACTAAATACGGAACGGAATAATTACGTTTTTGCCGATAATGGATAACAATTTTTAATAACCTTAGTTATTTTTTTTTGACAACAGGAAAGTGCACCAATAAAACGTTTTTCTCGCTCTATAGTCTATAACCAGAGTTTTGCTTTTATAAAATGGGAATGTACCAAATGGAGGGGATAAAATGTAACTTTAGAGAACGGAATGTAACATTTTTATATTCAATTGTAATTCCTTAAAAAAAAACCCGAACAGTATGAAATATTTATTAAGTTTAAGACTGATAAGAGTCAAAATTCTATATACCTACAAAATACAATATCGTAACAATGCAATAAAGGATGCAAAGTATTTTGCCCATGTAATAAAGAAATATTCTTAAAGATAAGAAATGATCAAAAATTTAATTTTTCTGATAATTAAAATATAATAAACCTAAAATGTAACATTTAAGTGGCATTTGTAACATTGTAACACCTAAGGTACAAATGTACCAAAAATGTTACAAATGTAACACTCGGAACATCCCTGTCTATAACATACTAAATTTAAATACATACTTCGATTTATATATGTCCTTCTCTCAATTTGCGAGTTATACTGTCGTTGATGGCTAATTTTAAATACAAATCACTTTAGTAAAGGTACTCTATGGTTGTCCCGTTTTTAAACTAGATGGAAAATTTAAACATTCGACTCGAAAAATCGTATTTGTCATACTATTTTTTTATATCACATATTATCTATACTTAACACGTTGACGGTTATTAGAAACAAGTGAAATTCGAAAATTGACACTATATGTTTTTGTAATTTTTAGAATATTAGAAGTATAGTTTTACTCTTTCTGCTTAAATACACAATTTTGATTAATTCAGCACCTTTAATTAGGTTGCGGCTACAACCGTCATGGCGCCAGCGGACTCTAGACACTATGTAATGGGACGATGGCGGCTATAACAGCAAAAATTTAACTTGACGGCTATAGACGCAACTGTCCGTCAACGTGTTAAATTAAAAATTTTGAATACAAAAATATCAACTAAAAAAATCGGATATTCGGTATTTTGGCTGAAAAGTATCTGAAAAATGCCCACTAATCTGATAAGTATCGAACAGGAACATCAAAATAATTAAAAATTTTGGAATAAACGGTTAGTTTTTGACAGTCAGGATTTAAATCTATTACAATTTCAAAAGCTTTGAAATTTTACCATTAATGTAATTTCTATAGAAAGGTATTGTAATTATGAAATCATTATTAACCACTCGATAGTTGTAACAACTATTCTTTTTACAGAGTGTCAGAGTGGACACCAAGTACAAACCTTTTGTCCAAAAAAACATGCAAACTTTAATACAATTATTTCATTAGAAATGTAATTCTTAATAAAAAATAGACATCCAAATACACCAGAAACCAATTTTTAATAATAATAAAATAATTGTTTTAATTGATAAAAGAAAATCGTGTTTTTCAACAAAAAATCTTACTTTTTAATATTAGTGAAAGATCAAATCCTTAAACTCAGTAGTATAATAAAAGGGTGTAGAAGTAGATGTAGACTGTAGACAACAAAATATATGTGAGCTAAAGTGGATTTGTAATTCACACATTTGATCATGGTTAAATTATGTTAATAGTCGTACTAGATCATAGAAAAGAAGTGTGAGAATTTTCCATATAAAATATACGAGCTGTGACGTTACATGGTTTTACCTAATACTAATGCAATTCCTTGTGTACCCATACAATTTGTAGAAAGTCAAATAAATAGTAAATTTAAAATTTTTATTTAGCGGAAAATTTAAAATTGGATTTTTTTGTTGTTATTGTGTTGTTTTTTATTACAACAATCGATTATGTCATTTTGAGAATGGGTTATTGTTTTATACTAAAATTATTCGGTAACATTTTAATTTTTGAATAACTTTTTATATGGAAATATCACTCACACATGCACTTACCTTATCTATCAATATATAATGCAAAATAAGATCGAATAACATTTCTATAATCTAGTACTTCTATTATTATGATACAAAACATTTTTTTAACGTAATTTTTCTATTTCTTATATACCTACCAAATATGCCTTGAAGATAGATCATAAACATAAAAAACAACAAATTTTTGTTAAAATTATAAAATAGTGTTTTCTATCAATTCTAATTCAATGAATAAAAGAGCGAATCAAAAGCTGTGAATGACTCTGAAAAGAGCTCGTAAACATCTCAATTTAATCTCTGGCTCTCTAAACATAGAAAATCCAACGTTTTCTTTACTCATTTGAGTTATTTGACATTTTCTTCGTCATTTTCAGTTTGTGAAGTGACTTGTTAACAGTGTTTGGTGGTTAATTTTTAACATCGAACCCGATACAGCTTCAATATTTTTGTCAAAGTATGTACAATTGAATTTATTTGTTATTATTCTGGTAATAAGATACGAATGTGTTTTTATTGTAAAATATATCAATTCAAAGTAGTGTTGCTAAGTGGCCCCATTTACTGCGACAAAGTACCCATTCCGGACAAACCGCTGAGGCTACACGTGTGTGCACTTTCTGTACAATTTCGATCGATAAAATAATGGCGTGGATAATTTTACCCATATTAATTTCATAATATTATGATTGAATTGCATTATATCGATTTTGGCATTCTAATTTAATGAAATGTGAGTGCCCAAGTATAATTTATGTAAATCTGAAATCGCTGTTTTTTCTTATATGAACCAGCTTTGCCACTTCAGTTTGCGGTGATGTTTTGGTGCGCTGAAGTCAATTCCCCGTATTCATTTTTTTTTTTTTTTTTTTTTTTATTTTTCAGCTGCTTTGTAAAGAACCTAGTTCCATATTTTATTGGACATTTTATTGATTTCGTTGGAATTTCTAGTGATTCATGAATGTGCTTTCTACAAAATCGTATGGCATTTACCTAATTTGGGTAACAGTTAAAAATAAATCCGGTAGTTAGGAAGGTGCCCAAGATCCATCAATTGCATAAGTTCTTAATTCACTACAATGTATTGGCTACATCATCACTTGCATCCCGATAAAACGTTACGTTTAGATGTGTTCGTGTGTGTCTGTATTTTTTGCAAACTATCATTTTATATAAATCCCATGAATTGAATCCATTAATAGATGTTAAGTAAAAGCGTTATTGCCAAATGATTCTCATTTGACTTTTTTGTTTATTAATGATATACCAGCATATGGCGTTTCAAATAGGGTGGATCGGAAGAAATTGTTTCCCGAATCACCTCCTGCTGATCCATTCACTATTTATTATCAATATCAATGACCTCTTTGGTTGTTCATTTCATTGGAAAAAGTAATTCATTGAAGAAAAAAAAATTATGCATTGATTTAGCTACATATACAGTTTCTTTAAAATTAAAAACCGAGTGAAAATCGTCGTTCAAAATTCGACTCAAAATTTTTCTTTTTAACATCAAATTCTTTAGAACTCTGTTGTGATAGTGCACCATTTTCAATAGCCTAGTACAATCCGTAGCTTAATAATTTTATTGTATTGAAGTACATATTCGGTTAGTTACAGTGGTGTGCAAAAAAATAAGTGTAAGGCATATTTTGTATGAAAAAGTCGAAATTCAATAATTTCTTCTACTAGTTGGGATTGATATCTAAGAAATCTATGAATGCCATTATTCTTTATTTTTAAATGCTAATATTTTCTGAAAATATGGACTTGAAATAACGACAGTTGCAAAAGTTGGGAAGGGTTTGGCTTTGTGGAAAATAATAACCGTGAAAATTAAATGCTATAAAATACCTCATTAAAACCAAAAATAAAAGAAATCAATTACTTCATAACTAAAAATTGCATTCCAAAGTGAAAGAAATAATTCACATATTTAGTTTGCACACCACTATGTCGGTCTTAATGAAAAGTTTAGCAAACCATTCTAAACTTTCTATTAATAGATTCCTAAATACTCCCTGCTACAGTTCTACCTTTCTAGTGGAAATTTTTGGGTATTGATTTGCCATATTTATTTTTGACTTTAAATTTACATACAATTTCCTCTATCTTTACACACCAACCAACCAATTACAAGAGGAAATTAAAAGTGCTACTATCAGCATTGTCAGCACAATAATAATACTGAGCACTTGAGCAGTAGCAACAGTGACAAATAAAAAATAAAGAATTTCATGTTCATATTATCAGCTATGGGTCTATAAGTACATTCGTTATTATGCGTCATATCTGAATGTTAGTCGATCGGGTATTGTAAATTATATGATATCAATTTATATTTTTTTTTGCAGAAAAAAATGCAAACTATGTACATAAGTACGTACTATATCAATCAGGGTCGCTTTCGGTTCGATTGAAATGGTGTATATTATCGGGGTACCCATTGAGGAGTAGCAAGGTTATTATCATTGAGAATATTTACATATCGTAACGGTTTACATTTATAATTTATCATATAATTGCTAAAATCATTAAGCGGGAGTATAGGAGAGATGTCTCAATACATTTTGGGAATATTTCCTGGAGATTCTAACTCGAACATATATAAATGCAATAAATTGAATAAAATATTGATATTCATGTACGTTGGTTTCTATATATTATTAATTGAGTTAATAACTGGAAATGGAAAATTATCAAAAAATTACTTTTGCATTTGAAGTTAATGCTATACACAGACACACGGTTTATTATTTAATTTATTCGTAATGCTACATATTTTGAATCAATCGTAATTAGTATTTAAATTAATCAAAATTTGTATATATGTACTCTTCAATGTATATATGTACTCTTCAAATGTTTCTAAAGAAATTCTATTTTTGTAATCTTGCATATTATTTATTGGTTCAGTTAATTATTGAGATATTGCCGTTGCAGTGCATAATTAATTTATGTCTTACTAAAATTATTATTTACTTTCTGCCGAAGGTCGTATTAATGTGAATTCGTAATGCGTTTTCGATTTAAGATTTAAAGTCTCCTATAAATTGGATTTGGCGTCTTTTTTGATTGATGATTGATTTATCTGTATGTTTAATTCTAATTCCTGGGTTCTATAGTTATCTCATCTTTTTTTTAAAGGTTCCACAATTGCTTCTATAACGCTAGATTTTAGTGATTCCAGACTCCTCTCATTTCATATCAACATATTAAATTTTTCTCGTGAAAGTTAAATACATCTGGATAATGTAGATTGTAGATGGTAAATAGCAGTGAACTCAAAATTAACGCATGTCGTACTTCCAGATGAAATACTGAGCATATGAGCATTTAGCATTTTTCCAACGCATTTTGTTCTTGTGTTTGAGTAGCACTCAAGAAGATAAAGGCAATCATGCGAGGTTAAATAGAGTTCATGTCAAATAAACTAAACATATTCTAGTTTGCAGTGAGCGAGTACATAAAATAGAATAGAAGACCTTGAACTTTAAAATAGCTTAATTGGTATAATTCTTATGATTCAGTTTCAGTTTAAAAATTTTATGAATATTTCTAGGGTTTAGATAAGTTATAATAACGTACTTTAAAATGAAGTAAGCAATCAAACAATTTTAAAATTCAAGGTCTTCTATACTTAAATCAATTGTACTCTATTTTTGTTGAGCTTATTTTATTATAAATGCACAATTTACGTGGATACCATAAAGAAAAATTATTACACAAATGGATCTACATATTTTACTTACAAACCAAAAATAATTATAATTCTTTCGAAAAACATCAATATATGGTTAGGTTTCTCAAAATTAATATATGTACGAGTATAGTACCCTCGTTCATATTTCGCATGTGGAAATGTAGTGATCAAATATGTGCATACAGAGGTGATAAACGTTAAAATAAACGACTGAAACGTTATTTATGATGACCAATCATGTACAAATTGGAATTGTTCAATATCTGTCTTTCTTCAGTTACAATTAGTCATCGCTACTGGTGGCTGCTGTAATTCTAACCAATAAATATATACCTCCTTTAAAATGAAACAATTTAGGCCATTCTATTTAGGTATTGATTTACCCTAATTTTGTAAATAAATGGCTAACTAAGAAAAAAATGACCGATGTTTATTCTATTTTTGTTATTCTTTGACATAGTTTTGTTTCTTTTTTTAGGACATATAATTAACTAACTATAGTTATAATTAAATATTTAAAAACGTATTCGTAATTACGCATATCAATTTACAACTATTTTATGTGTTTGGTGTAGTAGGTTAAATGAAATGTGGAAAAACCCTTTAATTTCATCTCGAATTCATATTTTGAAATTCACAAGTTTATTACGCTAATTAATTAATTAATATTCAATCGATTTGATAATTGGTGGAATAGAATAATTTCAGTCATTTGTAATCTATATTTATGTGATAATTAAATGTCTGTTTGACAAAATGATGGGACCTATCCATGTTCAATTTTTAATATACTTAATATATTTTATTGAATAGTGAAATGATTAAAGACGAAAGCACTTTTATTTTTTATTATTTGGTCATTAGATTAAATAGGCGGTCGAGAATACCAATTAAAAGAATGAATATTGGTGATGAACAAAATCAATCTTGGTCTTGAATATTTTGCATTATTATATGAAGTAAAAACGGTTACGATCATAAAAATTTTACGCTAAAACGCTGATCTTTTTACACATTAAAGCTATAATTAGACTTAATTGTTGTTCCGTAAACGGAATTGAGAATTTTTGGATTTGATTAGTTGAATTATATAATTTAGTAATAAAAAATGTACACATTTATAAAAATTGTTTATATGTTTAGAGGAAGTTGTTTATAAAAAAACGAATATTTTTCCCAAACCTGATAAAATTTCAAGTCTCTAGTTAATCATTTGGTGAGTGATTCATTTTAACACTCGGAACTCTAAAATTGAAAATTAATTATTCTTAGTAATACATATACCTATCCAAATGTACATTGTACACCGCAAACAATTTTGTTGGAAAATTAGAAACTTATTATTTGTTAACATAATCGATCAATTCATTAATAAAACAACGAAATTCAGACTGCTGGGCACTGTTCAAAATTGCATTGAATACGCTTTCATTAATTGAATTTAAATTGTAAAAATAATCATCTCTTGGTTTAAAAGGGTTCTTTAAATTAATCTACAAAATTCGCAAATCATTAGACAATAACGTTAATGTAACGCTAAAAGCGAAAAAGAAATTTTCGGTATTAGATAAATTTTTGTATGAACAGTACGATTTGTCGTTGAGTATACGTGTACAAAGCGTAATTTGGTAAATCGAATTAAATTCCCATAATGTTTAGTGCATTTTTATATTCACAAATCGAGCACAGCAAACTCAATAATATTTGTAATTTCTTATCTATTTGATTATGAAGGACAAAATAATGTCTCGTTATCTCAATAATGCTGTTTTGATTTTGGCAAATGTTCAAAATGAACATATTATAAAGTAGCGCGAATACTAAAACGCTTCAAGGTATCATACATACCTACAATAGAATATAATAAAGAATATTTTTGCTTGTTTTGTTCTAAATAATTGTTCTGGTGTATTGAGTTACAAACTTGTCATAAAAGAATTTTAATTTTAACTTGTTTTTCTGAAAACTTTATTTTTAATATATATATGTTTGTTGAATTCTCCTCGTATACCTTAGACTTAGACATAGATATGTACTAATAGGTAATGTATATTTAAATGTCCAATGTATAAGCATACATATATTAGTGATAACTAATGTTTTAAACCTGTAAAAAAGGATAGTTAGTTCAACTAATTATGTTATACCTTAACCCTACAATACCATATCGGTAGCGCCTATTGAAGGTGACGACCTCACAGAGCCCAATATTAACCCGTTTAAACAATTTTACTACACCTCAAATGCATGTAAATACCTAATAATAAGCAGACTTTTTGGAGGTCTAGCTCTAGTTACACCCATATGAAGATGTCTAAGTTTTAAACTTAAAATGCATAAAAAATTTATAAAATCGATTGTAGCGTAAAAATCATATACAATTCATTAATAGCGCTATAACTTTTTATTCTATTAAAGAAATATTTATTTTTATCGATGTTAATCAAAGGGTATTATAACTTTGGTGCAAAGTTTGTAACGCCATTTAATACTCGTCATAGAAAAAATTGTTGAACACTCTTGTCTTTCTCGTGAAATTTTAAGTCGAAATATGCATGTCTGTCCGTCAGTGATCATGATTCCAGCTAAACGGATGAAGTTAGAATGTTGAAATTTTGACAGTTTATTAAGTACTTCTAACAGTGACAGTTTATTAAGTAAGATTTTGGAGCAAATCGGACAAGGTATTTTGATTTTTTTATATAAACCATTTATTTAGTCGAAAAATAGTCGGAATGTAGAAAAAATGAATATGACAACAATTATAGAAAATAAAAAAATGAAGATTTCATTCATAGACCGAAAAGTTTCAAGACCTACCGTTACGGCGTTGCAATCAATTTTATTTTATTTCTAGGGTTACTCAATATTATTTGTTGTATAGAAAGAATTGAGGAGGACAAAGTCGTGGAAAATAAATAAGGACTCATAGGGGTGTATTAAAATTGGCGTAGCCAATTATTTCTTCTTTACTGGTTTTTTTCTATAATTTATGTCATTCATTTTCTAGGAGTGTGCTTAATAAACTGTGAAAAAGTGCTCTATATAGTCTTTATGATTTGGTCGTGATTGTAATTAATTTTTTCGATTTAAAATTTCATGACATAAAATTTTCTTTTTCTATGACGCATATTATGGATTATTGCAAAATCATAAAAAATACCCTTTAGCTTTAGACTGTTTGTTGTTCCTATCACGTATATTTAGTTAGAGGTTGCAACTATTTTGTTACACTTAAAGAAAATTAAGGTATTAATATGTATGCAATTATAATATTGTTCATAAACCATTTCCTTTTATGTATACTTCCGTAATTTTAGTGTATTAATATTATTTGTATTGCGAAAATTTTATTTGTAATTTCAATGAAAATCAATTGTGTACTTAGACTCAGTTAACCAACAACCAGTCACAATATAAAAGGGAACATAAAAATCAATATTAATTTGCTGAATATTATATTTGTTGGATGGTAGATTATAGGTAGATAT
>JANSTT010017258.1:0-17799 GCA_026745375.1 Platyura marginata
AAAAACTTTGATTTTTACAAACCACATTCCATAAATAGATTCTACATTTATGATTTTACACTATATTTATTCAAACGAGCGTAAATTTTAGACCTGCTATCATAGAACCCTAAATTTTTCGTTTTAACTTTAGAACGTGAATAGGAAATCATTGAAGTGCGCTTTTAATTAAAATAAAAGCGCACTAAAAAAAACGTGAATTACCCCGATTATCTCATTAAAAGTGTATACAAGAAGCCTCATAACTCGAAAACATGAAAATGTAGATAGTGAGTTTTTCTTCTACATAGACGATATGTTAATAAATTCATTCAAAATTCATTTAAAATCATTTAACTCAGTTTTCTAAAAATTGAAAAAAATATTAATAAAAGTGGTGTACGAATAATAGTTTGTACCACTGTCAGTAATTAAATTTTCCCGAATTAGACGAATATTTTATTTGATTTTATTACATAGTAACATATGTAATTAAATTAGTAATTATTTCCTAAAATTATGATATTGAATTCATCCAGCATCTTATAAAAAAGAGGTTGAAAAGACTTCCTATGCGCTCTTTCACAAACTTAAGCGGAACGAAAAGTGCGAAGACATTCGTTTCATTAGAATTTCTTCTTCAGACTTCTTTGGACTACAATGTACCTTCCTCTGGACTTTCGCGTATTTCCATATGGACTTGCTCGAACTTGTTCATGGATTTCTCAAAACTTTCTTTAGTTATTACACCTAAATGTAGCATCATGCATAGAGTTTACCCGCCACCGTAAATTCCATACTAAGTAGGTGTCACGGCGGTGATCCTAGAACTAAGTGCTCATTTTATACCTCTCTGTGGTAGTTACTGGGCGCACAAAATTTACTGCCTAATTTGTGAGTGTGAATTCGTCAAGCTTGAGTTTCTCGGATTTAATGCCAAACACAAAATGCTAAGTCACTTATGTTATGGACTAAATTTGAAAGGTTCATACTTATAGTAGCTTAGGTTACTGGAGGAAGCCAAAATGAACTGAATATAACGTAAAGTCGACAAATATCACACACCGTCTCCACCAAATGGTGACTCTCATATTTTATGAACTAAAATTAGCATACGGTAGCTAAGGTTACTATGAAAACCGAAGTAGTAAAACCATTCGAAAATTGTTACACATTGTTACATTGAAGTAGGTGAGCTCCGTTCCTATGCCAAATTTGGTAAGCGGACTCAAGGCGGATTACCAGACGGTAAAAACAGAACTACGCGAAGTTAACGAAAAACCTTCCATGGCTCCACTTAACGGCAGTATCCAGAAATTCAAAGTTTGATTACATTTAAAGCTTGCGGCAATCATATCAATAAAAATTTAAATTTTTAATATAATAAATTAATTTACATAATTACAATCAATAAAATTCTATTAAGTAATAGAATATACTAATAAATGAATTTGATTAATTAATGTTAAATGGCATATACATAGATTCGTTCGAGAAAAAAAAGTTAATTAAATATTCGTAATAATAATAATCGATAAACAATACAAATTTGACGAATGTTGCCACAAACAATTCATTTAGAAATATGTGTAGTTCAATTAATTAACTATACAAAAAACTAGGATGATTTAATTCTTAATCGTTTTGTATGTTCTAATTATTGTATCTTTTAATCGAACACACACACACTTACACTATCCAATGTGCACTTAAATATTTCTTCATTTGTTGAGTCATCTATTTTGATAAATTACACATTCTATGAACTGTGGTCGATGGAATTGCCTCAAACCTCAATGTATTTTTTTTATACATAAATTTACTTGAAGAACATTATATTTTGACATAAGTTCAAGCAAGTGAATAAATCCCTCTTGTGTCTATGTAATATCTAGATAATGTACAAACAGTGTGTTTTCCATTTTCAAATAGAACAACAAAAGTCTAGTCTATGAAATTTTCTTGTATTATGGATAATACAATATAATAAATAGAGGGAATACGCGTGCTGTTCATTCGACCGTTACTCCCTATAAATATTTCATGCTCGTGTAGCCTTTGGTAAATAAAAATGTAATACTGTTATTTGTATTATATTTTATAACACTTCAAATGTAAGTTCTAATAATGTTCAATATGTAATATGTTTTTTTTTTTTTTAGATTCGAGAACAAAATAAACATCAATTAAATCGATATTAAAAAAAATGTTCGTCTATAAATCAAAAATTGATTTTTTTGGAAAATTCACTACAATTTTTGACATTTTTATATTTAACTGAAATCAATTAGAAGGGAAAAAATTAGGTTCATCATATTATTTGTAGTCGAAAAGTTATATTTTATAATAAAAGTATTCTATACTTATTAGGGCGGATCGAAATGCACTCATATTGAAATCGATATCGCTATAGCGTGGAAAAATTGCGAATAGTGATTTCGAAAAACTTTGTAAATATTTTTTTTTTTTCAAAATTTTAATTCTTTTAGCCTCCCCTCTAAACTTCTTGAAGTTTTAAAAAATGTCGATTCCGATGGTCTCCTATTGCTACATTTTTCAACTGACGAAAAACCTTTTATGATATCATAAATATAATAATTATAACATAAGAAAACCTTCTAAAAACTTATAAGAAATTTCATAGCTTTGAATTTTCCGCACCTATTTTTTTGCACAACAGGGTATCCTTAAATCCTTCAACTGTTCTTATTTCCCTTCCATATTTTCAGAAAATATTAGCGTTTGAAAATAATGAATATCTGCATTCATAGATTTCTCAGATATCAATCCTAAAAACTAGGAGAAATTACTGAATTCCGACTTTTTCATACGAAAATATGCCTTAAACCTGTTTTTATGCACAGCACTGTAGGTATAGAACTTATAAAACTGTTCGTTCACTGCTTTAAATATTAGTTTATCATTAATTTATTGTTATATGTACAAAAAAACAAAAAAACAAAAAAAGGAAAAAGAAGTTATATTTCTTCTAACTACGTGATTGGAATTCTATGGATACCAAATTACATACAAACAATCTTTTGCACTACGGAAACACCGAAAACAATCAACTTTGTTATGAATTAATTCTAATCAGAATAGACAAAATAAAATGTTTGAATATCAGACTGAAAAGTGACGCGACAATATTTTTTTGATAATTTAATTTTTAAATAATAAATCAGCAAGTGTGAAATGATGTAATTCTACATTTCTTCAACCTCACCTATACACACTCATACACAAATTTGTACAGAAAAAATATTAAATTTCAAGCGGTCAATGGACGTGACTTCCCATATGTATGAATGGAGATTATTAATTGTGTTAAAAACAATTCATCTAATGAATATTTATAATAAAATTTGTTCATTGTAATTAAAACAATTAAATGAAAATGGAATTTAGTAATTCAAATGTTTATAAATACAAGTACATATGTACAATATGTATATAATATGTATATATGTACTTATATTCAACATTTATTATTGGAATCATCTGGTATTCAGAGAGGTTGTGCTATCTATTAAACTGGAATGACATCATCATTAGAATGTCATAGTCTGAACCCTGTTTTTCTTTAAAATTCTCTTTCGTATTCAATGCTTTAATCAAAAAAATGTTCAAGTATTTAGACCAGTATACAAAAAAAAAACTCCCTCATAAATAAATTCTCTTCAATTGTCCATGTCTATTAAAGTAGGTCAAGTTTGAAATATTAATTTAGTATTTACTAGTAAGACGTACAATTTTACTGTTGATATTTTATTTATTTGTTTAACCTTCATCGATTCCATGCGTAAATTTAACACACACTTTTGAAATTCATATTGACATTTCTCTGCTATTTTTTACGTCAAAACGAGCTAGAATTTTGGCTTAAGGTAAAAATCGCATATAAACTTTATATTTTCGACGTCTATATTCACGATAGATGTCGCTGGTAGACTGTGCAAAAGGAACTTTAAATTTATTCGAAATAAAGAGGTTCCGATGAAGGTTAAGTATGATTTCTGTTTTGATAGGTTAAACTTTGCTCGGGCGCCAATTTGTGAATAATTAACATTCAAAATTCGTTCTATTTAGCTTGAGAGACGCGAGAAATATTTTGTTGTTAATTTATTGAAACGATAATTTATCTGGGAAAAAAAACCTTAAAAAAGATCAAACAAACAAATACTAAATAACCCACCTCTTAAACGTAAATCATTTGTAAGTTCTAGCACAATTGAGCCGTGATTTTTGTTTTCTTTTCTTTCCGTACATTTTTTACCAATGAACTGTTTTTTTTTCTAAATAACTGTTGAAGCTACTAATGTTTGAACAAGTGTTTAACCAAAAATAATAACCTTTTTAATCCAAATGAGTTAACTTTTTTTTTGAAAAATTGGCAAAAACCAAAAAATACTGAAAATTCATAAATACAGAAACGAGACAGAACAGATCATTAGGATTGACGCTAACAGAATGCCGAGTCATTTGATAAATGTCAGCTCAGAGGAAAGAAGAAGGTCGCACGGTGATTAACGGAAGGGATGGTCCGATTCTATTACCAGGAATGTTCTAACGGTGGGAATAACCAACTGGCGATCGGTAGCTTTGTACCGAAATGCATAAAAGCAACGTTTGTAGAACGTCAAGGTCCACCATGGACTGTAGCGCGAAGAAGAGAGAGAGAGAGAGAGAGAGGGAGAGTAGTATATAGAAATAGAAAGTTGATGAACCGTATCTTAAATCTTAAAGTTGAAAATCGTATCTTATCGTATCGTATTCGTTTTTTCAATAGTTTCACAACGATTGGATTTTTATTTCAAACGAATCACCTACTGTTACAAGTACCTATGTATATAGAAAACTGTTATAATTAACAAATGGTTCAGAAAATGGAAAAATTGCATTTTCCTCTAAAAATTTTGTTTTCAATTTTATTCTGAGAACAAACCAACCGCCTACATTTATAAGTTTATCATATTAAGCCAATAAGTTAATATTATTTAATAGATTATTAAACCCAATTTTAAGGTTAAACATAATTATCCCATTATATTTTTTTTTTGCGTAAATATACTTAACAGTTATATTTGGTTTCATAAAATTTATAACAATAACAACAACGCACCGATTGTAAACTGATTAATTTAAGCGATAGATTAGATATGAAACCAATAAATGTGTGTATTTATAGGTCTGACATGATCGTGAAAAAATTCATGGGCTCAACCCAATTTTATGGAGAGGAATAATTACGAAGGAGATGAACAAAGAAAAATATTATATGTTCTTTGGTAGATAGATTGAAAGAAAAAAAAAGTTTTTTGACTAAAATTATACGTTAATTACTGGGTATTAGTGAGTGTGGCAATAAAAAATGTATACCGAAAATTGTAGAGGAAGGTATTTAAATGTATCTATATCACATCATGTCCGTCCATCCAGACACACCCCAATCCCAAATGCAGACAACTCACTATATACACACACACACACACACATTATACATGAATATCTACTAATATGTATGATATTTATGAATTCCCTAGCTAATTTAATTAATTTTGCAAAACTAGTTATATATCAAGAATTCAACAAACCTATATATATGCAAATTTTTCAAAAATGATTCTCAACTTCTTAAAAAAAAAAATTATCTTATTCCATTCCATAGTGGAAAGTAAATCAGACTCTTAATATATTATTTAAACGCCTTTTGACACAACCAACAATTTCAAGTCTCTTAAACGTTTTTTTTTTTCGTTTTTTTTGCCAATTAAAAAAAAAACAAAAAAAGTAGTTAAAATGTATAGCAATAGAAATTACACAAAACAGTACTTTATCTAAAAAGATTCTATTTTTAAATTCATATTTGTAAAAGGTCAATAACCCTTTGATTATGATGATGATTTAGCTAAAAATGGAAATACATTTTTTTTTTCGCAATACAATTTAGTTTAGAAAATGGGTTTGCATGCCATATTTTTGTGGAGCAGCATTTTTAATTAGTAGATTTTTTTTATTTTTTTTAATTGGTAATACAAAAAAAAACAAATAAAATAAAACTTTCCATACCTTTTGTAATCGATTAATTAGTCCAAAATTGGTAAAACACCGTTCCAAAAATTGGCTATTTGCAAATTTCACAGAAATAAAAATTGTATTGTAATTTCACTGCAAAATTGAAAATAACCGGTTTAAACACAGTGCGGTAGTCGAATTTTAAAAAGAAATATTTCTTTTTTTTTAACTTTACAACAAAATTTGCAAAGACCTTCGGCCGGAAAAAAAACACCCAAAAAAAATGTTCACAAAACAATTTCTCACAATTTTGAAAAAAATGATAACAAATTAATTACTCTTTTTTGTTCTTTTTTCTTTCTTTTTTTTTTCTGATGTATTTTTACTTATTTTTTGTATTTAACACTTATAATAACACACTGATGAGGAACGGACAACAATGACAATGATCGGAGACAGTAACCTTGCCAACACAATGTATCAGGATAGACTAAAACCGAAAAATCTCATTCAATATTTGTTGGCTTGGAATCGACTGTGTTGTATACATCCAATTTAATTCGTATAAGAATATTATATGCCGGCTGGTGAACACTCTGGCTGGTTGTATATGCAATAAGCGCATGCATTCTAGTACTTGAAAATTACTCATCCATAAACTCGTCGCAAGTATATGAATACGTGTACGGGTGAAAAACGAATGTTTTTTGTTTTTTTTTTTCATATAATTTTTTTCTTTTTTTTTTATTCAAAAAAACGCGATAGTTCTCATTAGTATATTATGAATCATCACAAGCTGGCATGAAAATAATTTTTTTTTTTTTTTAATCTTTGATAGTATAGGTATGTGGCTGAGTATAAGAAAGTTTAAAAAGAGTTGGAAGAAACGAAATTCAATGTACGAATGTACATTAAAAATAATCATCATTATCCGCGAGAATATCTGTACCGTATTAAATTGTAAAATGATTAAAATATGGTTAAATGTATTATTCACAGTGGTGGAATTCTCTGTTTTCGAAACATAAATTCCTATCTATTGTTGTAAGCCACCATTTCCATTTTTGATCTGCATAGCTGCTAGCTAGAAGAGTATGCACCTGAATTCACGCAGGGGCGGTTCTATCATGGCGCAGGTGGTGCATTTTGCCTGGGTGAAACATTTGGGTATGGCATTTGATTGCCCAGTCATAGTTACGGTAACATTAACATGTGTTGAATTTCAACAACAACAAATCTATATATGCATAATCATCACAATCATTTCATACATACAGATGTTGCAATGACAGCACTACATAAAATGTTAAATGTTTTTTTCAATTTTTTTTCATCCACACAAACTTGATGTGGACAAACAAAATGCATAAACATGAACGCGATGATTTTTGAATTGCCCACTGTATGATAATGTTAGATATTCAGATATCATAAACAAAAAGGTCAAATTTGTCTCTAAAATGATGACCTCCACTTTCGTCACTCCCTTTTCTTCTCCCTCCAAACGAAACCTAAATAAAAATGCCGAGCAATTACAATTATATGAAATCATAAAGAGGCTGAAACAACCCCCAATCACAAAAAAAAAAGAAAAAAACTGAAATAGAGACCAAACCAAACCTCTACAATAATTGTAGGAGTTTGACATCTTTGCTTATAGTACATTCAGTATTCTCAATAGATGCACCCTAATAAATATATGTAGGCATGTATAGTATAGATCGGCGATTCTCAACCTTTTTTTCATGCGACCCAATTTTCAACTCATATTAATTTCGTTGCCCACCCAAATAATCCAATGTTTGAATGTGAAATGTTAAATATTTTGAAGCATGGTTTAAATTACAGAGTAACTGCTGTAAAACGTGGCAATGCTAACAGAGGAGACATCGCATAGCAACTTTTTCGTCCAAAAAAAAGGGGCGATTTAAACGAAAACAGACAAACTAATACTGTACGGTCAGATATCTTGACACTCATGAGCTCTAGAGACTTGAGAATTGTTCAGGCAGAAGCATAGCGATTTTGCAACGTATAATTCAATATTTGCCCGTTCGTCTGGGCCGTCGTTTTCCTAGAGTTCTTAGAATTTTGTCTAAGGGTACCCAAAAAAATTTGTTTTTTATGAATTTTTATGGCTATTCGCCGAATAGAGTTTCGCGATATAAGCCCAATTTTTTAGCAATCTCTCTATATAAGAGTAATTTTGATTTTACTAACTCAGCTGCAACTGATTTGGTACTTTTTGAGACATCTTCCCCCCCCCCATTTTTGAGAATTTACATAAACCCAATAATTTTTTTATTTTGGATTAAAATTTTCACTCAAATTTAAATTTCTTTAAAGAAAACAAAATACCACTGCACATATGCAAATTTTGACGTATTATTATTACCAAATATTTTACTAAAATGGCGAAAAATTAAAATCGTACGCAAACTAATTGTCGAATACTTCGAATCCAAATCTAGCTAGATACATGTGTATTGTGTATGTATATCTTTGATGGTTTTTCCTAAATTTCATAAAAACTCAATTAAAAAGGTAAAAAATAGAACCATTTTCTCAGAAATATACTAGTGGCACAAGTTCATTGGCAAAATACTGTAAAATACCAGCTAACAATTTTAACCGATTTTTTTTTGTTGCCCCTGCACCTACGGTAAAATTATGACAAAAAGTTTGTTTTCAAAATTTCGTTTTTTTGCAATGTTTGACTATGGGCTAGTTAGTTAGTAAGTTAGCTTAGAGTGAGAGCAGGCGGCCTAAAGCGCCCGAAAATCTCTAGGCCTCCGATGGGCCCATTAGATATCCCTCGTTTGGTGACTTTCCCCTAGGCTACCATTCCAGGAGATCAATGAACCCCAGGATGGCCGACCAAGGTGCGTCACGAACTTCCGACAGGGTCGTCAAATGGCAACCCAGCGTCTTTTGTCTCTTACCCGATACGGCTGGGCATTCACATAGTAAATGCTCAGCAGTTTCAGGCAGTTCCTCGCAAAATCTGCCTATGGGCTAACTCAATACGCTATACGAAACAACATTAGTTTCTACTGTCTCCTGATAAGTAGGTACATAAAATGAGTTAGCGAGTATTGTACATAAGCCATCGATATGTACTATTTGTAAGTTTTAGTACAGACATTGATATCACTTATTGATCAGAGGAGTTTACAATATTATGTAAATAATTTTAATATTTGAAAAACGTATTTAGATTTTTAATTTCATACGACCCAATTTTAGCTGTATGCAACCCAAAATTGATGTCGCGACCCCTCATTTGGGAATCCCTGCTATAGATATATACCAGTATTTATATGTTTTGTAGTCTATTATTACGTATGTCTTTCAAATAAATGGGGTAATGTTACACAAATGCCAATAATTCGCTCCCCAAAAATTAAAGTCAATGGTGAACAAAAAAAAATGTTATTTTCCGATGATTCATTTATGTTGATGTTGATACATATGTATGTATACAATGTACTGTTTATATATGTATATACGATTATGTACATTATATGAAAATAATTGCAATTCGAAAGTGTCATCGGGTTTTATTTTAAAATCGTTACCAATTACACACTTATTATTGTAGGTATTAAAAGAAATGTCGTCAAATAGGAATAACAGAATGGTATTGTATGTAAGTAGTATGTCTTCTATATGGAGATTGGTATATTATTTGAATCATTTTTATTTAAGAATTCAAGTCGCATAGAAAGTCACCGAAGTAATTGGGACCGTGTAACTGTATCAAAATTCTACATAAGTATAGAAGTAGATGCATATACTTATATACAAGTAGTTGTATCGTTATTTGGTCTGAACTTGAAGTTTTCTACCTTCAAAAATTATTATTAGCCCGAAACTAGTTTTATTTGCCAAACCGAATACGAACTCCTGCTGCAGTATGGTCAGAATCAACTAATTGTTGCTATTTTGTAAGGATATTATATATGCTTGTACAATGTACATCGGCCATTTTGTAACAGTTTTTGGATTCGACCGCCATTTTATTAATTAAGCATATATATAGTGAATAAATTTCCTAAAAACAAGGAGAATTGTTTGGAACCTTATCCCACTTTACCCCTAAGCTGTAGTACACTAGACGAACGGATCTCGTACAGAAAGTTCCTTGGAATGTTCTCAGAATGTCCCTTCTGCTTGCACATGCGCCTCTGTTTTTCAGACTGAGGTGTTCGCCATAATCGCCTGCTGTACGAATGAGTCGATTGATACGCTCATCGGACGATCCATTCACATCTGTACGTAATGGTCAGGTGCAACTTCAAAGTCTACCGCATTTAATTCAACCAAATCGTCACTGATTTGGAAGTGTTGCAAAGAGCTACATGCTTTGGCATTAAAAAAATGTACGCTTTGGGTGGTCCGGGAAACAAATGCCTCCAGCAGGCAAACGCTGGAGTTTTAAGTGAATTTGTGTGAACTGGCCATAGCTTTTACTAATACTGAAATCGAAAGGCGTTATCGAAAAATAGGCGCTCCCAGAACAGAAAAAAGTGTTAAAACAGAGGACGAACAAAGTCTTTATTGCCGCCCAAAAAAAAAGCAAGGGCTACAGAACTTCTGAATCTTAATAAGAATAACTTGTGGTCTAAGCATCCGTCAAAAACGAATGTATATATCTACATATATAAGATAAGGATTTATTTACTTAACAATTAACGAACGCCATTGACTAGTTATACAATTTTTCTTCTTTAAACAAACAGAGAAGTCTTAATTTAAATCACATACATACAAATCGTACCAACGATTAGATCACACTTACTTATTAGGCATGATATTTGTCGTTTCAGTCAAGTATGTTGTAAGAATGATATCGCAGGCTATCATTACACATATTATACGCGTTTGTATATTTATTACGGTTGCGAGAAAAATCACGTTAATTGAATTTTTTGTCCATATTATGGGACAGAAGTAAAAGTATAAACTTCTTCTAGTTAAGGTGAATAATATCAAAAACGGTGTGCGGCATCGTTAACTTAAAAAAAAAAAAAAAACTGGTATATTTTTAAATAGGTAGATAATTTGTGCAAAATTCGCTTTCTTTGTGCGCCGAACTACTGAAACGGAAAGTTAATTGACATTTTTTTTTTTTCATTATAATATGCCTTTCGCGATAAATAAATAACATTTTGTGCTGAACTATACAAGAAGAAGAAGATGCACACATAAGTAAAGTAATGCGTTATTAGATAGAAGATAGAAATTCAAGTACACTTACTATAAGTACATTATATTTGTTTAAATTCGCTATGCAATTATAGAGAAAAGTTGACTAATCGCTTTAAATTTCAAGGTCGGTCAATAGACCGCAGCACAAGTCACATGAATAATTTTGCCACTAAATTTGCAATTTTTCTGTTTGAAGTTTTTTCTTTTTATTTTTTTTTTTTATTCCACAAATTATGAAACCATTTGCGCTTATACACAAACACAAAATTAAATATTTGCTTCACTGATTTTAGAAATTCTTATGGAGTCTTTTGCTTCGCGCTAGTGTTTCAATTCAAAACTGGATTTAATAATGAAACGAGAACAATTCACAAAACAATTCCATATACATTTGGTAAATTTCGGTTTGTTTTTTTTTTTTTCTCATTTATTTATTTTTTTCCATCTGTGTGAGAGAGTATTGTCTTAAAATAAAAATTCTTATTTAATAAATACATACGTAAGTAAATTGTTTAAGGTCAATGAACAGTGGAGAGAAGTTATCTAGAAATTTCAAATCGAATAAGAATCGATGTTTCTAATATGGAGCACATTTCAATTCTGATAGATCGATAGTGATTTGGTCTGTTTAACCCTAGGTGGTAGGTTGGTTTTTTACCTCTAAATGGCCATATCTATCGGGTATTCTGCCATCGTCGATTTATTCGAGGCTCTTGGGGAGTTATCTTGACTGGTTTTGTTTTTTTAAGCGGGGAGGGCTTTGACATTCCGCTCAATCCTCTTTCGGAGGTTTTTTTACAGCATTTCAGGTGAAAACACTGCAACTGCCAAACTCTACAAATTCTCATAGACCGATCGAAATAGAGTAAATACACAAATGTAAACTTTGATTTCTTAGAAAAAGGCAACTTTTTGGAATCGTTTTTTGGTTATTGGTCAAAATAATATAATCTTTTTTTTAATCTTGAGGAATTATCCTGGGAATTTTTTTAATTTAATTCCTTAAAAAAAATTTTTTTTGGATTGATACATTTTTCGTGTTATATTTACCCTAAATTTGAATATTTCTAGAAGTGAGCAAATCGCAATTTTATAAGTTTGCAATATTGTCAGGTTTATAATTTTAAACTTTGATTTTTAAATTTTTTAAATAAGGTGTAATATTTATATTTTTAAAAAAAATTCCCAAGTTAATTTCTCAAAATCAAAACAAAATATTTGTAAATCGGTAAGTTATTTTCGGAGATTTGATTTAATTTTTGAACTTTGCCAATTACTACAAATCTCCACCCTGTATGTTAACAATATAACGAGATTCTACTAAAGTTTCCTTTTTGTCCCCAAATATGCAGTGGACATTTAATTGATTTTGGTTCAATAATTAAAAATATGTATGTAGGAAAAGTGATGTTTAAACGTCTTCATAGTCAGTTATCTAATTTAAAAAAGATTGTTGTTCATTTGCCGTTTATTAATAAATTAATAATAAGGTGAGCAGCCGTTAATCAGAACGTGAAATCTTTTAGTGTACTGATACAGAACGAAAAATCAGAGCAAAAAATTAGATGATTACTTTGAACATACATAGGTCTACATATTTAAAAAAAAAAAACAATAATTACACTAACTATTAGACATACCAACGTGTCTGATAATTTGTCGGCTTTTAGACATTCCAACATTTTTTATTATTTTTGAATAGAGGAAATAATAATAAAAATTATAAAAATATTATTTTATGTATATAAATGTAGAGGTAAATGAAATAAAAATAGCAGCTGTGAGAAGTGATAATAAAATTGTCATTCATACTACCCTTTTTTAGCAGTGACGAAGCTTAGATAAAGCATTTGAGGCACTGTCTAAACTATTATTGATTTAAAATATTTGCAACAACGAGAAATGATGTAGTTTTGTTGGTAGAGACATGTTTAGTAAATGTTTCCTAATAACTGGATGTGCTATGGTACATTATACTCTTATTCAAAGTTCTCATCTCATCTATTTGATATTACGGAACGCCACTGCGTTTAAAGATAAATTTCTTTTATCAAAGAGCCATTTTATAAAATTCATATTAGATGCAATTTTATCAATCTAAATTTATCTTCTCGATGATCTGAATGCTAATGACATGTTATGTCTTGCCAAGCACTGAGTGACAATTTCTTTGATAACTGAATCTTTGATCAACTATAAGCGTCAGCCCGTAGGTACAAATAGAGCATTCAAATCGAAAGCAGAGAAAAGTAGGCTACATAAATTCATGAAGGATAATGACAAAATATCAGAAATAACTAAATCATTCAATGTAGTGGACTGGGAGGAGGAAACGAAAACAAAAAACTGTGCAGTCGAGTCAAATTGTAAAAATCTACCTTTTAAAAATATCGAATACAGTAGAATCTCATTAATCCGGGCATCGCCTAATCCGGACAGGCAAAAAAAAGGAAAGAACGCGATTAAAAAGCAAAATTGGAAATGCGAAACTTTGGCAAACTACACATTTATCTCGCATTTTTAATGTTTTTATTAGAGAGTGCGTGAACGTACAAGTTACTTTGACCTTCATTGTCAATTAATTTCTCGCTGTACCATAATGGTGCTCTTCACTTCTTGTGTCTTTTGTTACACGGTACAGTACAATTGTTTTAACAATTCCTTTACTCATTTTTTAGGTAATTTGTTTTAATCCGGACTTTTATTAATCCTGATAACCTAGAACCCCATTTAGTTCGGATTAACAAGGTTCTATTATATTTAAAAACCTCAATTATATTTTTCATGCTTAAAGAATAATAAAAGAATAATTTCAATTGGCCAATAATTAATGGAGGAATTTAAATTTCTCATAGAAATATGAAACACCCTGTAACTCTTTCATTTTACGGCAGTTTCTTTATTTACATTTTATAAGAACTTTTCGCATTTTAGGGATTGATAGAAATTAATAAGTGGTATGCGGAAAACCGACATGTTTTATATTTTCGGTGACATTTTAATAGCTAAAATAGAAATTTATCACAAGGAAATATCAAATATAGTTAACTATAATTTAAATCCCCCGGTCATAGTCAACCTACACAAATTACACATTTCTGCAATTAACTAATTTTTAATAAGAAAAACAATTCTTCCGAAAAATCGTTTTTTTAAATGTTGTTATAGTTTAAAACTTAAATATGTATTGTTATACATTTGTTGCCCACACTAGCATTAATCAACATAAAAAAACGAATAAAAAAACTTTCAAATATAGGTAGGTAGGTCGTACCGTACCACTACCAGAAAACTTTGTAAATTAGTCAAAATACCAAAGTACCAACAACAACATAAACGACAAAAAACTGATAGAAGAAAACACAACAGGAAATAGATAATTTTGAATTTTTAAATTATTGTTTCGATATATTTTGATGCTAAATTTGATATTCAAAGTTCCAAATGATAAAAACACTCCCTTTTTATATGCGGAGAAAATTACATTATTAATTTATGCACCACATAAATGTACATATACAGGGGGTACCCCACGAATAATTACGCAAAGTACATAAATGCCAATATCTGGTACATAGTTGATTTGTTTTTAAACGGGGCAAAGCCACATGAAAGGTCCTCATTTCCACAATTTTGAAGTTTTTTTTAGATTCTGGAATTAGCTAAATTCTAGTTTAAATACGGCTTTGTTCATGGACAGCCGATATGGTTTCATTTCCGGGTAATACAATTAAAAAAGTATTTAAAATTTAAATAATACCGCAAATAAGGATCAATTAAGAATATTTTCAACTTTTCATTAAATTTGGTCATTTATCAATATGAGTGGTTCAGTGCCAGAGTTGCCTAACCCACAAAATTTGGTATTCACTGATTTCTGCATAACATGACTAATTTAGGGTGCATTTTCAATTTTTTTTTGAATTTGAAATGTGGCGGGTGTGGAAAACTTGGGTATGGGTATAAAAAGAATTTTGGTGAAATTTGAACCAAAAAAAAATCGTTTAGATGTCGCGCATTCGGGTCAAAGGTCAAAAATATGCACTTTTCCATATTGCGGCCTATAACTTTTGAACGGTTACATTAAAAAAAAACATCATTAAAAACAAAATTATAGCTGATAAAATTTCCTTTAAAATAGTATATCATTTTCCTATATTCAACCTGTAGGTATTAGAGGGAATATTTTTAGAAATAAAAGTATTTTTTTCTATTTTGATAATTATCATTGAAAACTTTTGAATTTTTATATTAAAAGACAGAAAATATTTACTTTTGCTTATTTTCAAAAATATTCTCTCTAATACCTAAAGTTTGAATATAGGAAAATGATATACTATTTTAAAGTGGTTTCACTGTTTATGCTTCCACACTAATTTTCAAAAAAAAAAAAAATTCAAAATTTTTATGTTTTCTCCACGGACATTTTTAATCATAAAACTGCCATAAAAACTTTTTGTAGTAAGTATCTCTTGCTCGCTCGGCTGTAAACACATCGAACGCATTGACCTATCGACTTATAATTTTGGCATTGAACAAGCCCATTGGTATTGAAAATGGGCAAAATCGCCTAACTCGTTCGACCCCCTCCCATACACTTTTTTTGAAGAGGTGATTTTTTAAAAAAAAATTCAAAAAAAGGTTTGATTTTTTTTTTATAAAGGTGAGCATCAGTTTTGATCATATAATATATGTGTGGGTTAAGAATAGTGGAAGAGGGGAAGAAAGGTAGTTTAGTGTGGAAGCGGTGAAGATTTACTGAGCAGCCTTTTTTCTTTGCCCATCAAAATTACAAAAACCGTTACTTTTTCAAAACTTTAAAATCGTTTTAACCTATTTAAACCCAAAGGGTCGAAAACGACCAATTTACAAATTCTTCAACATCTCTTCTGACATATATCATTCCTAAATGAATTAGACTCCTGCTACATAAAAATAGTTCTGGGTCCAAAAGTGGGTAATTTTGTATTTGTGTTAAGTGAACAAAAAATCGCTTCGATGGTCTCCAAAATACAGAATATAATCATCATATTTCCAGAACCCCCTACATATCTTAAATTTTGACCATAATTTGATTAAAAAAAATGTTTAAAGAAAATTTCCAGAAAAAACCATTTTGATAGAACATTAGTTAGAACAACGCCGTCATAGAGACTAAATTTCAGCCAAATCGAAGAGAGATGAAATTTTTTCAGTGAATTGGACCTTAACTGCTGTAATTATTCGTGGGACACACCCTGTTGTATATAGACAATACTCAGACACATCTAGATTTGGAAACATTTCGTTTGACTGGATAATTTGAATTTATCACTATGAACACTTAAAACAACAACAAAATAATCCAATTTAAATAAGTACATTGTGTAAAAAAATAAAAAATTCAACTTGATTAAAAGTTAAAAACAACAATGTAATTTTGAATGTATTTGTGTATATGTATATGTAATATAAAAACCAGAGATTATTTCTAAAAAAGAAAAAAAAAAAACAAAACTTGTCATTCTAGCAACATTATATAAAGTGACAAGATACAAAAGGCAATAAATGGTTATATTAAAAATAAATATCTTTATTTTTGGTTCGCACGAGTAACTTTTCATCGCTATATTCGCAAATTAAGACATCAGAGGCAACTGCATTTCTATATCCATAGCATACACCATCAAGATAGATAGATGTAGATATTTTACACAACAAAAGCTATTTGAATGTCAAATAATTTCCACCTGAATGACTTTGGCTTTAATAAATTGCTCTTTAATAGAGTAAAACATAAAAAAATGAACATCTTTTTTCTGTAATAGTTAATTAAAAGTAATTGTTAATTTAATTATAATTAGTTTTTAATTTGTTATTCATATCTTAGATAAGAAAATATTCCATTGAAGATGAACAGAAATAAAATACATCGGAAATTTAGTTATTTTCATGTTCCATTGATAAAACACAATTTTACCGTTTATTTTATGCTATAGTAGGTGTCGTAAATTATTTTATTATCAATGTGTGAGTGTGTCTTTATTTAAAAAAAAAAAAGATTTTACGACATTTCTATCATTAAACCGCTCACTCGCTTGTATCACATTACTAGGGATTGTAAACCCGATTTTTGGAAAACCGATTAACCATTTATTAAAATCGAAAAAACCGGCTTTATTTTGAGTAAACGTAGCCCACCTAGCCCAATTAGAATGGCAACACTAAATGTGTTCAGCAGTAGATACGGGATTTCGGTTAAAAAGTTTGCATGTATGAAAAATTCAAAAATATTCGAATTTTGTAAATAATTTAAGATTTTCGGATTGTTTTTC
Source organism: Platyura marginata (assembly GCA_026745375.1). Lineage (NCBI taxonomy): Eukaryota > Metazoa > Arthropoda > Insecta > Diptera > Keroplatidae > Platyura > Platyura marginata. The sequence continues at coordinate 17,520 of JANSTT010017258.1, forward strand.
ATTTATGTCGACTTAAATTTAGTGTATTATTATCGTTTTGACAGAATTTACATATTTGTGTGCACATGAAGTTTAATTAAACACAAAAGGGTTTCACTAACATTCGAAAGAAGATTTTTTGTTCGAAAACACGATTTTTTCATAAATTAAATGCATAAAGCTCAATTTACAATGCGGCGAGACCTCGTCGCGAGATCTCGCACTAGTCTCGTCGAAACTATCAAACTGTGTTCAATACATGTATTCAAATGCATCAATTTACAATGCAGCGTGTGGCGAG
>JANSTT010017259.1:0-17797 GCA_026745375.1 Platyura marginata
GAAATTTGACATAGAAAATACGAATTCCTTGAATTTGATAAACAAAAGTTGAAAGTTGAGTTAGGTGATAGACCCACAGATCAATTGAGATAAATGTAACTGGAGTTACTATACAATAGGTCTAAGTAAAGGTAGATGATTCATAAAAAATCACACTCCTATCAAAATCAATCAAATACACAGATTTGATAGTCAATTTAGGTTATGTTTTCCGTTCCATTCCGTTCAATTTTAATTTTTGCCAACTCTCGACGTACCGTTCCGTTCATTGTGACATATCTACCGTACAGCCTATGCGCTTGCATGCTATGTTGGCATTTTCAATCTTTATAAACGGGACGGAACGGAACGGTGCGGCGTATTATGCCTACAGCTTTAATCGTATGCGTGCTACACCTAATATTAGTACGGGTCTGCATGATAGAGAAAACTTTAGGGAAATTGCACAGAATAGAGGGGAGGATGACCACAGAAGCTTATATTTTTATTTTGAGACCATCATTACTTCAAAACCTAAAACTATTCGGATCATCACTTTCTACATGTATCTATCAACAAGATGATATGAGAACAACCATGGAGTAGCTTGAAAATAAAAAGGCATTTTGGTTCTGAAGTGGGCCCCGCAATTTCCTGACATGCATATAATCGAACATGTTTGGAACTTAGTAAAACTAAGCCATACGTGGAGCCCCCAAGAACCAAGGATGAGCTTTGGAAATGAACCTTGGAAGTATAGAACGAAATAAAGGCGGAAAATCTAGAAAATTTATTTAACTCCATCCCAAAAAGAATTGCACTACTTCATCGGGCCAAAGAATCGTATACGAAATACTAATTTTGATGAAAAAATTCTGTAGCAAAAAATCTGGGCCAATAGCAATGCAATAATTTGCAAAATTTTGGATACTAATAAAAACTAAAGTGATAAATTTTAATTTATTTTTTATTTTTTATATTTAGGTATAACATGAAAAAAATAATAAACATTTATGAAATTACGAATTTTTATTCTTCTTGTGAACTATTCTAGGAAAAATCACAAACATTGACCCAGTTTTTTGAGTCACTGTATATTTGAATGACTTAATTCATATTTGCATGGACTTAACAATTATTTAAAAAAAAAAAATTGTGGAAATCATAAAATTTTCTTTTCTTTTTTTTTAATTTTTACGTGCGTCCCACCACAGGGAAGTACTATACAGAGATGAAAATACGACAAACAAGTGGCTATACAAACCATCCAAAAACTAAAAGTTCTTATTGTGAGAAGGTACCTACTAAAATACTAGTAAAAAAAAATATAAAACGAGTTTTGTCGTCACACGGAACGACAAGCAAGTTGAATGTGTAAAGAAATTGTAAAATGTAAATATTACCCTTTTTCGTTTGCGCAAATTAAATAACATTGGGAGAAATAGATTTTTTTTATTTTTCATATAATCTGTAAAATGTAATGCTATGAATTAATAATTTATTGTCGAATTTTAAATTTATAAAAGTACTTCCTACTATAAATAGTACTTCCCTGTGGTCCCACGTAATTGTTAAATAATGGACGAATAGGAATCGTGTATTTTTGTTAAATATCACAATAAAAATTCTATATAGAAACTTCTAAGAACAGTTTAAATGAATAAATTTGTTTTTTTTATTTACACACAAATTAATAAATTCAATTTTCATCCATATTAATCATAAATAGATCCGTGTAGGTAAATTACAAAAATATTAAAAAATTGTTAGCACAATGAGACACAAGACTATTTCAATATATTGATAAGTGCCAACATCTCTCTGTAATGTGTAAACGATAATTTTCGTAATTTTCCTATTTCCGCAACTTGGTCCAGTTGCACTCGAATCCTTGTATTATTTCGAATTTTTGCAAATTTGTAACATTTCCTAATGAATTTTAAACATTTTGCAGACCAAAATCCTGATGGTTCATTGGCCACACTACCGCCAGTATTAGCCTTGATTGATGGCGATTTGCAAATTATATCCAATACATGTTCGCAGTCAAGTTCCCAATGTTCTCTTACCGACGTATCCGCGGTAACTTCATCATCATACAATTGATTGGTTTCTTCAGATTTTTTGATAATTATTTGAGGTAATTCTATTTCATCACTTAATTCTGGTTTGATTTTATTTTCAAGGGGCGTTCGGACATCCGTTTTGATAACATTTAGTAATTTCTGTTTGGCATGATCGAAATCGACGTCCTCTTTTACATTGATTTTTAGTCCAAACAGTTTACGGTCCAAATTTAGCAACGGCAATTGCTTCTTATCTTTAAGCACTTCATATTCATGTATCAATTCGGGATATTCTTTGTGATTGTATGACGAAAATATGTACCGACAATGTTGAAATACCTGATTTCGAAAATTTGGCGACACCACATCCCGAGCACTATCCATTAGATATCGTAAATTTCCTTGCAACGCCACCAAATGCATTTGACCGTCACGCAAACCGATTTGTCCCATCAATATCATATTTAATGCTTTTCGAGCTTTTTCGGCCATTTTCATACCGGCCTTCGTACGTTCCCGTTCACTGATGCGCATATTGATAAATAACGTTTGAACATCACCAAGCGGTTTTTCCAATTGAAGAATTTGATTTTTAATAAATCTTATTAGGGTCAAACGATTTTTTGGTACCCGTTGGGAAACTTCATTTTTCCGCTTCACCTCCTCCTCGGCAATTTTACAAAAATTCCTCAAATCCACATGGAATCTATTTTGTGCCGATGGCAAACCATAAATATTGAGCATATTGCCCAATTCTTCATATGCCATTTTTACATCGACATCATACTTGAGGGCTGCCTTACGCAAAAAATCACTGCCCTTATTGTTCAGTATGTATTTACAGTTTTCTTTGGTCAAATAGATTTTAGATTCACATTTCGTTTCGATAGGTAATTGTTCCTCTTGTGATGTGAATATTTGTGAAATGCCAATCGTACCGGAATTATTCTTAATGTCCATAGTATCGTCAGCAGATAATGGTATAAAGTCAGGCATTTTTATCGAATTTTCCATTTCGTTTTTGTATGTGTCATCTTGTTCATCTTGTTCTTTGAAATATCGTGTAAAACTATAATTGGAATCGGAGTCTGAATGTGTAACGGTTGGCGATGGCGTCGAAGTGGGTTTTTTGAATTCAGACTGATGATGTTCATTTGACGGAGTATTTTGAACAAATGGCGGAACAAGGTTTAGGCTTAATAATGGTATAGGAGGCGGACGTTTATTGAATGGGGGCATAACTAACGGTAAAGACTTCTGATTCATTGGAACAGTTGACATTAATTTATGATGTATAGGAGTTTGCTTGTTAATGTTTTTATATGCTTGATGCAGTGGTCTATCCACTTTCCTAGTACTGTACAATTGTCTTGATTGATTGTTAGAGCGTACCATTTGACTGTTTATGTTTGCCCCTATGAAACTCAAATCAAATCGACTTTGATGGTGTTTTATCTCCAACTTATTCATTTCCTCAATGAAACTAAACTCCTTTGATCCACTCTCGTTGGATGTACCATCGACATCAATTATTTGCGATGAATCATCAACCTCAATAACATCAGTTTTTTCTATTAACTTTTCTTTTTCCTCCACATTAGCGGGCGATGTTTTAATAACATTATTATCTTCATCATCCTTATTTTTCTCATCATGCGTTACCATCTCTTTAGGCACGACAGATTCTTCCATATCTTTTAGTGCCGGTACATCCACAGCCATCTCCTCAATAGTCGAACTATAAATTGGAAGCTCTGCATCCATTTTAACATTTTTATTCAACAACTTTTCGTCAGTTATCTCTTTATCATCATTTAACACGTCTACATTATCCGTTTTATTTTCAACTGCCTTAACCGACACTGATTGATTAGCAAAAATGTTTTTAAGCATTTTTCTTTTTTTGGGCGATGATTTATTTTTTTTATTTTTTATTGCATTCAGAGGATTCAAAACCATATTCTTGTCCTGAACATTAAAACTAACATCAAAATCCTCAAATTGACTTGTATCACGGTCAAAATCAACAGCTTCCACAAAACGTCCATAGAAACTATTTGGATCCGTATTGACATCCCACATAAATTGAATGTTCCGATATGGTAGACTAATAAGGGCATATGGAACATTTTCCGTATTATTGTTGATTTCAGTATTTGTGTAGCTTTGTTCGTACGAATGAATTTTCATTGATGGTATTGGATTTTCAAATAAACATAGTCCACTTTTACAATATTCAGCCGTATGTCCACGTCCTGCACATATGCAACAATATAAATTTGATTTGTTTCTTGAGAGCGGTAGTTTGCTGAGTGGTTCGAGTTTTATTAATGGTGAATTTGGTTCAGTCTAAAAAAAAATTGATTTGTTAAATAAGTTTTTTTGTATTGGCGCTTACACTCTTTATCATAAAATCTGGCTAAACCTATAAGTAAGTAACTTATAAGTAATATAATGTATACAAATATTACTGGACTATTAAACTGTTATACTGGTTATGGTTAACTAAGGATTAAAATTGATGATCCCCTACTATACCACAAAGAAAACAAAAACTTTTTTGTATTTAAAACTTTCTCTCAATTTCATATAAGAATTGTGAGAAAATTGCCATTTTAATGTAATTTATTATAGGACCCCCCCTATAATCTGTTACACCTTTATATGCTCTAGAATAAAAAAAAAATATCTCGCAATCATAATTTTTTCGAAATTTTGTTGTTTAATATAACAAAACACATTGTTTACAAAAAATGTGTAAGGGGGGGGCGGTATTTTGCCCATTTACAATGTCAAACGCCACAGACATATTTTAACAAATCAAAAAACAATTTAAGTTTCTAGTTCAATGCGTTCTATAGTTATTGGGCCAACGAGCGAGCGAACCGAGTAACAAAAATTATTTTTATTGTGGAGAAAACACGAAAAAACGAGAACAAATTTTGAAAATTTCTACATGAAACCAAAACGTTCCATTTATATTCATATACAATATGGAAGCAAAAAGTAAAATTGATCGCAGTGCCATAACGGTAGGTCGTGGAACTTTTCGGTCTATGAATGAAATCTTCATTTTCTTGAATTGTTGTAATATTAATTTTATCTACATTTCGAATTTGTTTCTAGTAAATGAATGATTTATATCAAAATTCAGTACACACAGTACCTAGATGTGAACAAGGGCGGACACACGGATATGCATATTTCGACTTAAAATATCACGAGAAAGACGATGGTGATACGCGCGTTACAAACTTCGTACTAAAGCTTTTCCTTTGATGCTACGCTCATAAGGGTTTTAAGTCCAATCACGATTTTAAAAAGAGGAAGGGAAGGGTATTGTAATTATAGTGGGTAATTTGTAAATTTTGGTTAATTGTTCCTAATAAAAGATATTATTTTAAAGTGAAAAATTGGCCTTCAATGGAAAATTGCAAACTGTTTACACCTCCTAAATGTTATTCTACCCCCCTTTAATTTTATAGCTCTCATAGTTTGATCAAAATAATCACATTTTTTTCCACATCTTATTCGAATACTTACAGTTGAATGATATCTTCTCCACTTATCCGGACAATCACGTAAAATATGACCTTTAGAACGGCATAGTCTACAGTACAAGTTAATAGTTTGAACGCAGTTATCACAACTCCTTAGGTACACGTTTGTTTTGTATCCACACTAAAGTTAACATACACCTATTAATCACACACATTGCAATTACCATACCTACCCTAAGACAAATCGCCTTTGGACATCTTGGTTCACGATGTCCCTTCTCACCACACATATAACATGATATTTCTTTTCGTGGTTGATTGCAATCCTGTGTTCGATGGCCAAATTCGCGACAATTGATACAACGATATTGTTTATTGTAACGCATTGGTACCGGATATTGATCCTCGTTGCTTATAGACCATTCAAATAATGCTTCTGTGGAAATTAGGCAAAATTTTAATTAGACAACGAATCACAATTATTCTTTAAATTCCTACTTGGCATTCCATTTTTAATCTCGTTGACATTATAACTTTCACCACCCCAAGAATCATTGTAAAATGATTTCATCTCTCCATTCCATCCAATTTCTGGATCAATGACCAAAGAACAACTCCGTACAGTATTTGTATTATCTCGTTCGATTTCAATGGAATGTTTCGATGGCATCACAGCCTTTTGTTTAGTTTTTGTCAATGAAACCGTTCCGCTACTAACATTTAATTGAATATCGATTGGTATTTCATTGTAACTTTGATTTGGTTGTGATAGTTTTTTGGCGATTTTTCGCGGACTGCTTTCTTTATCCAGATCGCTAAAACCTACTTCATCTGTAACTGTCCAATTGGACAGTTTGTTTTTACTTTTTTCTTTGGGTTTTTCTGAATGTTTTTTATAATCATTAAGGACATTAATATCATCTGAATGATTTCCTTCATCGTCATCGTCATCGTCATCACCATGAACAATAGATGATAACATCGAAATGAATTCATCATCTTTGGAGATTTTTGGGTCAGTTTTCTTTTTTTTTGTCAATTTACGTGATTCGCTTATGGCATTATTAACAGCTTCGCCCATTTTTATAAATGAGGAACTAGTAACGGGTACATTGTTTGTACTCTCATCATTATCGGTATCGTCATCATTAGAACCAATATTGTCAGACTCTCGATTGCTAACGGATGCTTTACGTTTTGTCATACGTTTAGATCGTTTCGTTGTACTGATCGCAATATCACTACAATCAGAATCGACTGTTAGTTGAACTTTGGATTTTTTGCTACCCTTTGCATATACACTATCTGGAAAATCAGAACTTTCCGATTCATAAATATCAATAGCGGCAATACAATTCTCAGAAACTTCGTACGATTTATTGAGATCGGATGCTGCAGACGGTTTTACAAAAACCATCTCATTCGAAGAAGTATTCATTTCGTTTTGATTCTCTTGGAAATTGACAAGATCTATGTTGTTATCATCGAAAACATTTTTCGACATATTTTCAACAGACGTATTTAAAAAGGTCATCTCATCATCATCAATTCCCTCAAAAGCATCAAAACATTCCGAAACCCGTCCATCATTGTGCACTTGAATAAAATCATCCGAAGCATTAGAGTACGAGGGACTTGTAACACCGGCTAAATCTGTATCTTTTAATGTGTTATAGATTTGTTGATCTTTTTCATTTTGTTCTTTTTCTTCTTCTTCGTCGTCAGTACTCAAAATAGAAAACACTGGATCCGGTTGAGATGGCAATATAACAACATCATCTTCGTCGACTTCATCATTTGAAGAATCAACGACAATCGTATCCAGTGGTTTTTTCTTTTGTCTATTCATTTCTGCACGTTTTTTTTTCATGTTATATTTACGTGCCTGTTGTTTTTTTACTTGATTCAATCGATTAAATGGATTTAACATTTTCCCTTTCGGTGATTGCTGTTCAATTGCCGGTGACGAAGGTGTAACTACCACAGGGTCAATGAAACATTTTGAATCTATTTGAGATAAATACGATTTGTACGGAGTGAACGGCTTTGGTCGATTATCGGATGGAATTTGTGGCAACTCATTTTGGGGTGCTGGTTCCGCCATCTCCTGAATAGTTAAATCTCTTGGTTTATTAGCCGCAAAATGGCCTCCAACAAATTTTGATTTGGATGCATTATTAACTATGTTGTATTTGGAAACTACTCGTTTGGGCGATTGAGTTTCATTATTTTTATCATTAGATATGATCATATTATTTTCATTTGGTGGTTCATGATGGATTTTTGAATAAAGGCGCAATTCAAGTTCGGCCAACACTTTTTCGTCGGAATCGTCCATGTTGTTTGAAGCACATAAATGTGCATGCACGCTACAAAATTTGGTTATCCAATTATTGATTCAAGCAACTAAAATCGAAAATTTCTACTACAGTTTATTTATTCGATATTCTATCGCGAATCTTGCAATTTCAATAAAATAGAATAAAGTAAAATTATTAAAAAAAACTTTTTTTCTGTGAAGCAAAGAGGAACTAAAAATTTGAGATTTCTGGCTGTCAGTCACACAGTCCGTTTGTATGTTTCCAAACCCTGATTTTTTTAAACTAAAAAAACACGTGACCAAATCCACTGAAGTAGCTTCATTTTTATTTTTTAGTTGAAAAAATAGTGGCACTATTATCAGTTAGAATTATAGTTATAAACGCACTCAATAATTAATTTCTGTGATTCGTTTATTTTTGCGGTGTATTTGTATTTATTTAATTTGGAAATAGATATTTATGGCCCATGTTTAACATATATGTAAGGCTGGTTTGACTTAGAACTACTTATAATACATTACAGTAGAAATAAACATTATGATTTTGATAATACAAGTTAATTCAAAGTATAATAGCAAAGTATAATAAACAGATTTTTGATCTAATCTATTTTTATCATTAATATATTTTATTTTATTTTACAGCAATTTAGGTTTTATTTAAAGGTTTTGGTTTAATTTAATTTAATTTAATAGTAATTTCGGAGTTGAATTCAAAAAGTTTAAACAAACAGAAGAACCTTTAAAAATTTTCGAAGATTTTTAAAAATTCTCAAGAATCTTCTTTTTAGAAGTAGAATAAAGAGTTGGTACTTTTTAAATCATAAAAAATCATTTAAAATATTTTCGTTGTATAAAATTTTGTACAAATTAAGCGGTGAATTACAATTTATTGGATAACTCAGAGAGGAACATTTCGATTGGGAATAATGTGTTTTAGAGCCAAAAAAGTGTTTTATTAAACATCACTACTGTTACAGCCAAACACAAATAACTAATCATACAGCACAAAACACAATAGATATTCATGGCTATATGGTTTACAGGAGATACCACACACATCTCTGCATGAATTAAATACGAACACAAAGTCGGGTTCAGCAGTATGGGGTATAGAAGTATTCGCCATTTTCAGTATGTATTGCCAAAGAGGCATACCGACGATTTTTTTTTATAAATACCATGGAATAAGTGTTTTTTTAAATTTTTGTTAAATAATAAACTAACAATAACTATTGGAATATACCTAGCCGAGCATTTACAGTCAGAACTGGTGTTAAGCAAGGATGTATACTATCCCCTCCCTTGTTCATTATCTGCCTAGAATGGGTGATGAAAAAAGAAAATGCAAGATCCCACGGCAATAGCTGGACTGTTACACGACGTGTGGAAGATATTGCCTTCCCTGATCTCTCATGGCACACACAAAAAGAGACATTGCACGCGAACCTCTAGTGTAGAATTCTCAATGTGCTCGCAAAAGAGGACGACCCAGACAAACGTGGCGCCGTACCGTAATCACCAAAGCTAATGATGGTGGAAAAGAATGGATGGAAGTGAAAGCTTTGACAACGAATAGAACGCAGCAAATCAGCGTCAATAATAAACAACGAAACAATAAATGAAAGCGAAATAGAAACAGTCAAACAGAAGGATCCCCATTACGCTATTCACTCGTTATTCATTTGAAAAATGACAACTTCACATAAAATTAAAATTAAAATTCTTTTAATGCTCGTAATAAAATTCTAATCAAATATATTCATTTATAACATAAGAAATAAACTACAGTAACAAACATAAACTTAATCTGCTAATTCAGTTCTGCTTAATCAACATTAACGGTTATATTTCACTTTTTAAGCAGACACTGGTTTCGATATTCAAAATTCATTGTCCAGTTTGTGTATAGCCAAAAGGTCGTCAACGGTATTTCCTTAATTCGTATTTACATGGCAAAATTTATACTCTAGGATCTAGGTATTACGTTGCAGTTTGTGTTTGTGTTGCATCAGTGCCTGTTGATGCTGTATCAGATGGTGCTTTTTCAGTGATAGCTAACCACGGCAATCGATTTTGTAATTCAATTCTATTAGAAATTAAAATTTATGCTATTGTGACATAATTCTAAATTCTACCGTTATAGTTACCTATATCTAGGATGACTAATCGCATATACATACGGATCCAAACAAGCTACAAACTTACATGCGCACGCTGGTATCATTGTAACACCAGGCGTAAGTAAGTTTTTATCCCCAAAAGCTCCAATTAAAGACATTACACCATATGGGGTCCAAGCGGCCACATATAGAAAACATATAGTAATTGCTGCTTTTGCTATTCGTATTTCCGCTGACTCATTGTTGGCATTCTGATTTGATCTCAGCGAATCGACGTTCATTTTTTTTGCCTATTATCTCAACATTATCATTAAATGTATAGTTTTTATCTTGGTTAATTTATTAATACCTGTTCACGTAATGCCTTTTCGTGGCTAAATACATGACTACATATTTGACTGTAGTAGTAGATAATCAGAGACATTGGTATAAAATAACTGAACGTAAATATTACAGCAACAAATAATCGAGTATCAAATGAATCGGTTAAGTAGTCAAATGTACATGCCGTTAGATAGCCCTCTGAAAAAAAATAAAATTATTTATAAATATCTTTCGTGCCATTTTTTAAGGTAATAAAAAAAGTAGAATGGAAATGGCGCCGCATCATTTAAAATTAATTTTCTATAAACGAACTCTTTACAATGTGTGAATACGTTCATTGCTAATGTTTTGACAACAAAGTCAAAACACAATCCACATGAAAAATGATTAAACACTGTGGAACTTAAAATAAAATGGACGCTCGTCACTTTTATTGGATATTTATGTGAAATTGTGAAAAGTAGAAAAAAAACCAAGAAAAACATTACCTAACAAGCAATTTCTACTGTTTCATTTATGTTGTGATCGTTTTGTATATTATGTCTAGTAAAATAACAAATCCAAAAAGAAGGGAAGCAACAAACGCATCTTCATCGTCAAATTCATCATTGTCATCAGCTGGAGGAGGTGACGGTGGAATGTCTGCTGATTTAGCATCACTGTTTGAGTGTCCCGTTTGCTTTGACTATGTCCTACCGCCAATACTACAATGTCAGAGTGGACACCTTGTTTGTTCTAGTTGCCGTTCAAAATTAACATGTTGTCCCACATGTCGTGGTTCCCTTGGCAATATCCGTAATCTTGCAATGGAAAAAGTTGCATCGAATGTTAAATTTCCATGTAAACATTCGAGCTATGGCTGTACGGCCTCATTGATTTATACAGAAAAAGCTGAACACGAAGAAACTTGCGAGTATCGACCATATTTATGTCCATGTCCAGGTGCATCATGCAAATGGCAAGGTGGCCTAGAACTGGTAATGCCCCATCTTATGATGTCACATAAAAGCATCACAACGCTACAAGGTGAAGATATTGTCTTTCTAGCAACCGATATAAATCTACCCGGAGCCGTTGATTGGGTTATGATGCAATCATGTTTCGGACATCACTTTATGCTTGTGTTGGAAAAACAAGAAAAATTCGACGGACATCAACAGTTTTTTGCCATTGTGCAGTTAATAGGATCAAGAAAGGAAGCCGAAAATTTTGCGTATCGATTAGAATTGAATGGTCATCGACGTCGTTTGACATGGGAGGCAATGCCACGATCGATACATGAAGGTGTTGCTAGCGCTATACTAAATTCGGACTGTTTAGTGTTTGATACATCAATTGCACAGCTCTTTGCGGACAATGGTAATTTAGGTATCAATGTCACTATTTCCATTGTTTAGCTTTATTTAAGAAGAAATTATGAACATTAAGTTAATTTAAAAATATGAAAACAAATTTTATTTCGATTTTGAATTTTTTTTTTGTTTTTTGTTTATTCCGATTTTTACCATTAAGATAATACACATATAAAAAACAGTTTACTTCACACTGATCTATAGGGTGTCTAATAAAAGTGATGAAGTGATATTAGATTGTTTAATTGTAATTTTAATCATTCGACTGTATCCACAATAAATAAAAAAAAAAATAATTTTTAAGGAATTTGCATGACAATTTTTTTTTTCGCTAAATTTTTCATTGCAGAATTTATTACTTCGGATAAGGTCTGGATCTTCTGAGAAAAAATCTCCTAAAATCGAGATGATAACTCAGAATAAAACCTTTAAGGAGTTCTTATTAAGTTCAGTTCTCAGAAGTTGATTGGAACATACAGTTGGGTGAGCATTCTTTTTTGAAATTTTTTTTAAACAAAATTAAGAAAATTAATATGAACTTTGATTTTTGGATTTATGTAGGTGCTCTCTCCAGTTGAATCGGCTATCTAAGATAACGCTCTGCTTTTTCCCCCTTCTGTTAAAAGTGGTCAGATTCATGAAGATGACTCCTACTATTTTTTATTGGGTAAATATCAGTGGAATGGAATCTATAGCCAATAAAACGTAAATATCGTAATAACCTAGCGACTTTCCTATCCACTACTAATCATTAGAGCCAAGGCACCACCAGATTTTAAATAATTTAATTAGTTTCATTTGGTTATTCTTTCAATGTTTTATGCCAGATAGAAATAACAATACTGGAATTGTATCAATATTTAAACAACTTCCAATAGTTTCCGCTAACTTCCAATATAAATTATGCATTGATGTTTATTATCCCATTAACTACCGATTACACAAAGTGGAGTTTCTGTCCCCTCGGTTCAGAATTATCAAAATAATTATCAGAATTGTTCCTCATTTTGCTTTAGGAACGTTAATTTTAAACTATGAAACGTTGAACTAGAATTTAATTAATTTTTTTTTGCTTCCCTCAATGATTAAAATATTTCTAAACAATCTATAAATACCTGGAACAAATCGTCCCCAAAGTTGTAGCAATGGAAACACTGCCCACGGTATTGTATAGCACCATACAAGAACTATAATGAATATTGCCTTGATTCTGGTTAGTTTACCCTCAAATGGATTCGTAATCACATTGTACCTAGAAATCATACCACATAATATGAATTCCTGAAATTATTCCCAGTCTCAATATAACCAATTACCTATCGTATGCAATGCAAGCATTTGTAATACCAGCTCCGATACCTGATAGAGAACCAATAAATGCAAATACCTGACATCCCGTCGATCCTAAGGCGTAGCCTCGATTAAATGAGTTATAAATGAATATTGGCGTTTTCGTCATCATCATAAAGTCACATATTGCCAAATTAATGACGAAAATATTCGATGGTGTTTGTAGAGATTTGGCCCTAATTTTGGAATAATGGAAATAAAAAATCATTTTAAAGAATCATAGAAAATCTTCTTACGATGTAAAAACCCAAATGACCAGTCCATTTCCAATAAGAGCGACAAATGCAAATGCAACATACAAAAGGCCAAGTAAATAATGTAGCGATTGATTTGGTTCGGGATAAGTTAGCCAATGTTCAGGAATTGTTGGCAATTCGTTTGGTGGAACATTCCATCCTAGTAATCGGATTTCATTGGCGACTCTAGAATTGGAAAATATTATTATTAAAAATAGCCCTTAAAGGTAGGTTTGATTATGATTTACCTTGCTTCTGGCTGGAATACGGATAAATTGCTATTTGGATCCCATAAAGTCATTTTAAATAATTTACATTTGTTTGAGAGATTTAAAAAAAAAACTACTGTCCTAGACAAGATTTGTCTACTGACATAGTAATTTTCTATTTTATTCTCTTTATATACGTTTGGAGAAAATTGGATTATCCAAATAAAAAATCATGGCAATGGAATTTCCACCTGTTTGATATGTAAATTTTGTCTTCTAATCGAATTAAGTGGCAGAGCTTAATGTGAAATATAAATAAAATTCGCTGAGATATTTTTATTTAACTATTCAGTGCACAAAATTTGTGTAAGCTGTAAAATGTAGGTATGTAACCTATCCACGTAAGGATTCATCACTTAATTCTATTTTTAATTGTTGTAAATTTAGATCATGTCCTTGAAAAAATTGTTTTAATAAAATAACAATGTTGTGGGAGTTGCCATCTAATCTCATTTATCTAGTCTTGGTGTTTAGGCATAAAGATAATTGTGGTCGAATTGAATCTCACTAACAAATTTTCTACAATACACAAGTTCATTATAGACAATTATTGAGTGCATTAGACTACCCTTAATTGTCCATTTCTCATTTTCGGAAGTTTAGAAGATCAATGATCAGGATGGCTGTCGATCAGTTATCAATCACTGAAATTTGGCATACGAATGTCAACGAATTCTATACACTAGAGCAGAAGTTCTTAAACTCTTTTATAAGTGTCCCGGGTTGGCCTCAAAATCCTCTAAATCATAATCCCCAAATACAAATCTCCAAATCAAATACCCCAAATCAAAATTCCCAAACACAAAATCCTCAAACTCAAAATCCCCAAATCAAAATACCCAAACACAAAATGTTCAAAACTCCAAAGCTGTAATTAATTATATATCGTGATCCATCTCTGCTCTTTATAATTCCCTCCCATAATCCATCCATAGCAATTAATTTCAATCAAAACCTTCTGTCCTATTGTTTCTTCCTAAGCCATTTAGTCTGATTCTGACCGCCGTTCAAACACATTCTGTTCTTCAAACATTCTTCCCGTTAGTAGTTCTTTTTTTCAATTTGTTAGATTCCTTTATAAATAAAAGTTATTTTTTTGTAAATTGGTGTTTTAGTTAAATCACAACACAAAATCTCCAAAATCAAAATCTCCAGTCGCCAAATCCCCAAACACAAAATACCCCAACTCAAAATTATCAAATTTGTTTTAACGAAGTTTTGGTAGGATTACAAATCGTGCGCTTTTTTATCTTAACAAAACTTTGTTAAAACAAATTTGGGGATTTTGTGTTTGGGGCTCAATCTTACCTAAACTTCGGTAATAAAATGGCTCGTAGAATCAGCGCTAAAGTAATTTTCTCATTCTTTGTTTCCGTTCTCTTTTTTCGTTTTTTGTTTTTAAATAAATTTTATATATGTAGACATATAGACAGCACAAATTCATTTTTTCATTATATGAATGCAGATTTACTAATTATTTTATTAATTTAAAAGATACATAGATAACTTTATTGCCAGCAAAAATGAAGTGGCAAATGTTATCTTTAAGAAATTTAAGAACTCCTGCACTAGAGATACCTTTTTCTCCTTCAAATATTTATTGAGAATATTATTGAGAATTTATTGAGAATATACTCGTATGAGTGCTTGTTTATTATTTACAATTTTGTACGTGTCTATTTTGTCTGTACGATAAATATAATTGTGTAAATTGAATGCAAATGATTAAAAACCCTAGAAATGACATAAAATTGATTGCAGCGCCATAACGGTATTTTGTGGAACTTTTTGGTCCATGAATGAAATCTTCATTTTTTTAATTCTCTATCATTTTCGTCATATTCATTTTTCTGTAATCTAAATACTTTTCGAGTAAATGATTAAAAACCCTAGAAATTCAATAAAATTGATTGCACCGCCATAACGCAAAGTCGTACAACTTTTTGGTCTATAAAAGAAATCTTCATTTTTGTATTCTCTATAATTGTTGTTATATCCGTTTTTTCTGCATTTCGACTACCTTTCGAGTAAATGAATGGTTTATATTAAAATTAGGTGAACACTGTACCACAGCCTCTCCTATTTTTTGTCCGATTTGCTCCAAAAACAATAGGGTTCTTACTCTAGGACTACATAATAAACTGTCAAAATTTCAGCTTTCTAGCTTTAGCCGTTTGGCCGGAATCTTGATCACGGACAGATGGACAGACGGACAGACGGACGGACATGCATATTTCGACTTAGAATTTCACGAGAAAGACAATCGTGTTGAAATTTTTTTTCTACGATGAGTATTAAGGGGTGTTACAAACTCCATACCAAAGTTATAATACCCTTGATTAACATCATACGGGTATAAACAGGAGACACAGTCAGTCAGTCAAAAATTCTTTTGTATGTAATATAAATGACTTATGTACAGTCGACAATGACAGGTTTCGGCTCTAAAAAGAGAAGAGTTCGGAAATTATCTTGTTCGAACGAGAACAGCGGACTAGTTCATCTAAACGCCTTTATTACCTAATAATTTCATTGAATTTCACAATCATGGTTAATTATGCAAATGACTTATTTATTAGTGTACTTAATTGCAATTTTCTACTGCTAGGAGTAGATTTGTTGCGGTAAGCATCATGAAGAGCTTTGTTTATTATCAGCATCAGGCCGTTTATCGTTCCATGAGGGAGCATACATCATTCACCAAAAGCCACCATCGCGTTTTGTTCGTTCCCAAAGCTTTAACTTCCGTCCATTCTTTTCCTCCATCATTAGCTTCGGCAATTACAGTACGGCCCCACGTTTTTCTAGGTCGTCTATTGCGAGAACCTTGGGAATTCCACTCTAGCGCTTCACGTGCAATGTCATCCATATTTGTGATTCTCCATAGTTATTCATTTCTAACCCTGTCTGATCACCTCACACCAGGTCTCTAATAGTAGAATTGACAGACAGTTCGGAAAATCCTCAATTTTAGGTTTCTGGAGATTTGTGGAGCGTTCCAGACTTTTCTTAGCCTCCATATGCGTTTCTAGTTTTCTGGATTCTGCTCGACACATCAAATTCTGCTCATCCCTCTATTGTTATTACACTTCCAAGATAGCAACATTCATCCACTTCGTCTATATTTTGAACATATATGGAGAGATGCAGTTAGTTTCTGTAATAATGCGTAGCAGCTCAGTTTTTGCAGCATTTATAGACCTACTTGCTTTGCATATTTCCCTTACTTTGGCTGCTTTTAATGCCTGTGTAGCTAAGTTTTCCATAGCAATATGGTCTATTTGGTTTTGTGTCCTTCCATCTAGTGAAGCCCAAGTTACTTTGAGTATTTTTTTTTGTTTTTTTTAGTAGGGGTGGAAAATCTTCCAAAGACACTGGGCCGCGGTGCCTCGGTAGTGTGGGATTTGTACCCGCTAAAAACTACCCCCTTAACCTTCCGTTGTTCCCCCCCGGGATCGCTGCAAGGTTGTAGCTTTCTGGCTCACTCTTGTGTCTGATTTACTGTTTTACCCATCTACTCACTCTTACCGGCTCCTGTTATAGGAAGACTCTCCCGTTCAGCTGTGAGGAGAGCCCAAAGTATACCTTATACATAGCTGTTTACTCTGCACCACGCTTCCTCTGTGTGCTTCCTCTGAGTACTGGGGCAGTTGGGTGAGTCATTCCGCCCGAAGCGATTCAGGTAGGCTCTGTATTTTCGTTGGCCAGTGAGGAATTGTGTGAGGTAGTAGTTTACCTCTGACATCGTAGGGGATTGTGAGACCCTCGCCGACCATGAACTTGAATGTTCATTCGCCCTTTCTCAATTCAGCCCTGATCCTAGATACAACACCACGGGTTGGTTACGTGATCGTTCACTAAAGTTGCTCAGGTTTCCAGGTGGACGGGGTGGACGTGTGAGAATCGGACTTGGTAAGGAGAGGCTAGTCCAGCTAACTGGAACCAGCTGAATATGTTACCCATCCGCAATCCATTCCCTTTGCAATCCATTTTAATTTTGAAATTATAAACGAGTCTATATGAACAATTTTAATTGCTAATGCTTAAATCAAAAATTGAATTTCCCACTATGTTGGCAAATAAATGCTATATTTTGAGTATTAAAAACATGCGGGAAAATTATTGCTCATAATTGGTCATGTTTCTATCGTGTATTTCAATTTATTTATTAAACGCACACTATAGCAAATTACATGGACTATACCATAGATAAAGTATAAGATGGTTCACTTCATATAATGAATTTAGTCAAAAGATCAGCACCCATTGGGATACAAT
>JANSTT010017260.1:0-17779 GCA_026745375.1 Platyura marginata
TGGGGAGGTGTGGGGAAGGGTAAGGGCGGGGTAGTTTTGTACGGAAGCCGCGTTAGCTTTACTTAGCAGCCTTTTTTAAAATAATGTAAGTTTCTAATAATATTTTTCTTATTTTTAGCTAACACTAGCCGGTCGTATTGTACGTGATGCACCTACAGAAAGCGATACATCAAAAGCAATTGAAAATGCCTTTGAAACGATTAAGAAAGGACTCGAAGATACATTCTCAAAGGATAATATTGACGTAAAATAATGATGAAATAACACAATTTCTGAGATAATACAATGACATTATTTTTATTTTTAGAAAATGTTATCACAACTTAGCGATGTTGGTGAAAAATTAAAAGCAGTTGGCCAAGACATAGCTACTAAAGTACAAGAAAAGACTCATGAGATAACGAAGAAAGATTAACAAAACATTATATTGCTAAATAAATTTTCCTCTGACTAATATTTTTAGTTTTTATCTTAGATATTTATATATTTTTAAGGAGTAGGCCAAGGAGCAAGGACGACATTTATATTTTTTGGAAATTCAAGAATAGTTACTAATTAAGAATGAAAGCCGATTTAGACTGCAAAACATTTACTGAATCGAATCTATACTATTGACCGGAATGCGAAATCATATCAATCCTGTACAACAATTACCATTTATTATTTTATTTCTTTGTTCTTTTTACAGAGCATACAGTAATTTCATGTTAACGTGGCGTCGGTTAGGAGCTATAAACTTACATTTGTGTATTAGTCATATTGCTGTTCTCAAACTCTTCTACCCAATATATAAGTAGAATCTTAAAGTTATAACAAATTGACTCGATTAAATGATACCTACTGAATATATAATAACATGAAAAATCATTTCACGCATTCCTAACTCATTAAGGAATTTAAATTTAATAGTTCCTTTTTATACCTCCATGAGCGAAATTTCAAAAGGTATTACAACTTTGGTACCATCTTGTTTATCATCATCGTATTTCGTGTTAAATTTTATGTCGAAATTCACATGTCCGTCTGACTCTGATCAAGATTCTGGTTAAATTTAAGAGGGCTGAAATTTTGACAACATATTATGTACTCCTAGGGGAGGATCTTTATTGTTTTTGGAGCAAATCGAAAAAGGTATAGGGAAAATATAGGGTAAAATAGTATATAAACCTAATTTCGACATAAATTATCTATTTGTATTCGGAGTATATTCGGAATAGAAAAAAAAGTATTAAGGAAGAAATATTTAGCTACCAGTATGGGTATATTGGTTTTATTAGATTATTAGATAAATGCTAATTTTTTTTTGTCTTTATCTATTTTTCTGTTTGGTCTACTAATGAAATCTTCTCTTTTTTATTCTTTATCATTTCAACCATATATATTCTTGACTGACTTAAAGAATAACTCAAGAATTGATTCATGTCAAAGAATTAGAAAATAAATATTGTATTCATAGACCAAAAAGTTCCACACCCACAGTTATGGCGCTGCAATCCATTTTATATCATTTCAATTTATCTAAAAGATTATTTTAATTTTTCAAACTTATAATAACTCCATACGGACATTACATGTGTAGTCAGTTCAACTGATTATACTTCTTTACTGATTTTAACTACAATATAATAATCTCTATCTTTAATGCTTGAAAGGATCAAATTTTTTCACTAACAAACAACAACAACAACAACTTGACATTAATGTTATGATACAGTCTTTTTAAGGTAATTTTTATAAAAAGTTGTTTTTTTTTTGCTTTGTACCTAAAGACTTTTTTTCCAGACTGGGTAATCAGGTATGTATGTATATTCACGTATAACAGCACACCCTTCTTTATTCTTTTATTACACAATTATGTTAAGTAACATATTATTATTATAACCTGTTTGAAACACTCTGATTTGTCCTTTGTTAGAAATCCTTTTTAGATAAAAATCTTTAGGGTTTGTTATTTTGAAGAACGTTTTTTTTTGTATTGAAATGATGTTTTTTTCTTAACCTGTATAAAAGGTTTTAAGAAAAGATTTTTAATAGATTGATGTTTCAGGATTGTTTCGGTTTGGATTATAGGTAAAAATATTTTTTCAAATGAATAATTAAAGTTGTTTACGATTTTAGTAAAATGATAATTTTGTGGGTATACAGACATTTAAATGTCAAAAAAGAGATATTTTCAAAAAAATAATAAACAATTTGTATGATATAAAAGTAATATTACGAAGAAAATCCATGATGTTTTGTCAATTTCATGCTATATACATACATACATATGTACATACATAATATAAGTAAAAATTGAAAACAATTTTTTTTGTACAAACCTCCATATTCTTATTATTCTGTAATTATTAGTGTTTAGAAGTAGATTTTTTGTGCCATTGAAACAGAAACAAAAACAGAAATAAGAAACACACCAAGGAAAGCAAAATGAGGATCTACAAGACGGTTACGTAAGGTCCTAAGGATCTTGTGCTATGGGTGCAAAAAATGGATTCTCACAAAGAAGTGCGAAAACATGATAAACACCTGCGAAAATTTTTTTTAATCGTAATGGAGATAGGTGGAGAGCAAGGCACAACAATGAACTGTATCAAATCTTTGACGACCCAGAAGCCTCCACGTGGATAAAACTGCACTTAGCGGGATATGGAGAAATAATCCCAAAACGACTTTTGGATAGAAAAATGGTAGAAAAAAATAGTGATTAGCAAACGCAAGACCAAGATCAAGGCCACAACAGTTTTGATCTTGGTCTTGTTTTTCTTGCAAGATTAAGCCTGCAAGACCAAGACTGATTTTGTTCATCACTAGAAAAATGACCAGTGCGGAAACCAAGAAGAAGATGCGAGAACTTAGTGGACGAGATGTGTGAAGAAATAATGGGAGTTCTATGGATATGGAGGTTCATTTCGAGAGACAGAACTGAATGGAGGCAAGGAATATAGTAGGACAGGGCCCGACTTTGGCTGTCGCGACGCTAACGAAAAAGAAGTAGATAATTTTAAGAGATGTTAATAATAATATTTCAAACATCTTACTGTATATACATATATGTGATCCAATGCAATTGGATTCCTAAAATAAGCAGTATTTTGTATGAGAAACAATTTTTGTAGATATTCTCACAATATTCTCACAATATTCTCATACATATCTCATCGGAAGTTATATTGTTCTTCGAAAATCCAATGGATTCTCACGTTTTTTAGAATAAAAAAATTTTTGTTTTTAATTCATCTTTCAAATGGTACATGAGGAAAAATTTCGAAGGGAGAAATCCCGTTGGGATCAGAAAGTAAGTGGAACAATTTTCCAATTCATATGTTGAAATCCGAATATACATAAATGTACATTGTATATACATATGTAGGTAGTATACAAAAATGTTCTAGAACTTTTTTTATGGAAAATATTTGTATAACCCAATAGGGTCATGAGGTTAATTTATCCATTTGCAACATAAAAATGCTTGCAAGGCATTTTCAGGCAAATAAATGTAGGTATTATGGTGCAGAAACTAATAGTGAGATTGATAGGGTTCCGTAAGGTAAATTTGGTATAAATGGATTTTTTGTTGTATATGTATGTAATGTAGGTATCTATTAAAATATATAAATTTTATTATTTATCTTGGATGTTTGACAGTTTAAAACTGAAAAAAATAAAATAAATTTTAAAAATTTGCTACAATTTTTAATTTTGGATATTTTTAATTTTTTTTTTATTCTAAAAGGCATTGTATTGGAACGGTAATTTTGATTGCAAAAGCAAACGTACACAAATGTGTCAATATCCCTGAAGAGGTTAAAGACGGAATAAACATAAATTCACAGTTAAGAGGATTCTATTGATAATTTTAGTTACGTGAAGATTTAAGATTACATAATAAGAAGTTTTGTCCATTAATTAATTAATTAGTTATTAGTCGAAAAATATTAAAGTAATCCCCCTCTAATGTAAATTTTCGTCCCTGAATTAAATCGAATTAATATTTCTAGCCTTTCTATCAGTTCTGGGAATTTAAAAATAGTAATTGAATGTGTTATGAGGTTGTTATCATTTATACTCCCAATAAGTCACATTTTAATCAGACATTAAAAAGAAATTTTGTATTTAATATAAACAAATTGATAACGGACTTAACCTAGACTATATACAGTATACACATCGTATCCAATACTATGTTATTTAAATCTAAAAATCACAGAATGAAATAAAAAAGTGATAAATCTCAATGACACGTAATTCATTCGTTTCGTATACAGTTACATACAAAAATGTATGATATCGAGGGTATAAAAGCACAGGGGATGTTGCATCGTTGAATCAGTTGCTTTTTGTGTCTTGTCGTTTTGTGTTTAAGAAACATCGGAAATGTCTAAGGTTTTAATTTTGTTTGCTGTTTTCTGCATTATACAGGTGAACAACAAAAAAAAAAAAAACAAAAAAAATAAAAATTTTGTTAAAAGTGAAAATAAAAAAAAGTGATTTTATTATTTGGGAAAATAAAAATTGGCAAAAAGTGATGAATTTCATATGTTTTTTTGATCATTTTTTTTAGTTATGTACTCGTATATACATAAATATATGAAATTCTCTACTCACTAGTGTAAAGATTATATATTTTAACACTTAGTTTAGAGTAAAAATAATAAAACAATTTTCACTTTTAACAAAATTGTTGATTTATTAAAAAAAAAAAATTCCAAATTTTAAGTTTTTTAAGTGAGAATAAATAGATTTTTAAAAGATTTTCGAATAATTTGAGCTTACTGTTTTGGAAAAAAAGGTGCAAGGACAATATTAATTATTGTTGACTATTTTAATAGTTGTTGTTTTTATAATTTACACATTTTTTTTAAATTAATATAATTGAATAGATTTTTTAAAAATTTTTTTTTGGATTAAACGATTTTTAAATTCACCCATAAAATATTGATTTCTTTTGACGATTTGTACGATATTCATTAGAAGTGCACCAAAATTAGTTCTTGAGTAATTTTATGTTTACAATTTTATGCATACATATGTGTGGAATTAGTTCAGTAGTGTATACATACATTTAGAGAAAAACAATTCTACGTTTCCTAAGCAAAAACTAAATTCGTTATCTTTATATTTTCGATTAGTTCGTTAGAACTCCGCACCCATTTTCATGATTTGATACAGTGGCGTATTTATCAGGGCGATATTCTAATTAGTTATTTTTAACATAGCTTAACTATTTTTTTCTTCTTTTTTATAAAATGCTGATTAGCAAATAATTTATTAAAAAGTAGTAATTTTATCATACATTATGAATGCGATTTGTTTAATCAAAAGATATGTGATCCTTTTCTATCCAAAAATTTCCGTTTTTATTTAGAAACCTTAAAAAAATCTTAAAAATGAAATCTCACAATTTTAACAGAATTATTAATTTTCTCTTTTTTTCAATTAATTTTGTAAAATAATTTTTTTTTTAACTATTACAGTTATCAAACTGTCGCAGCGTTCGTGAAGCACCGCAACCGTCGGTAACATTCGATGATCTAGCTAAGCAAACAAATGACGCTGTTACCAACTTAAATGCCAAATTTTTGGAATTTTGGGGTGTAAAAAATAATGAGGAACTATCAAATTTAGTTCAATCACATAGCAAGGATTACGCTGATAAATTACAGAATGTCATTGGAGAATTATCGGCCGAAGCCAAAGCAAATGTTGGTAAATTCGATGGTGTATTTAAGACAATTTCTGAAAAATTGACCGAAGCCGTCGATGACCTAAGATCGAAAAATCCTGATTTCTTTAGCGAGACTGATAAATACAAGGTATAATTAATTAAATCGTCTTCCCATATCTCATATATGTGCATATTTAAACTAAATAACTAATTCGATATTTTATATTTATATAGGAGAGTTTCCAAAAGAGTCTTAAGGGAGTTCTTGAAGAAACAGAAAAATTCAACACTAAACTTAAATCTGAGGGTGAAGGAATTTCGGGCAATTTGGAAAAATTAGTTAAGCAAATTTACGACAATACACTAGAAACAGCAAAGAAAGTATCGACACAAGTTGAAAGTGCCGTTAAGGCAGCTTGAAAATAATTATTGTGATAGATTATTAAGAGGCTGCTATTTACATACAGGAACTAATTTTTTGTATTACATTCCAATAAAAATGATTTTTTTACATTATTTAAGAATTTTACTTATGTATACATAGGAACATATAATAGCAAACGTACATACATAAAAGCAAACTTTAATTTAACGAATGATGTGTCATTTATATTTTCATATTACAGAAAGGACATTTAGAAAATTTAAAAGAAAATAGTAGTAGAAATAATCTTTAGGGTCTGGAAATAGAACCCTTAATCAAAAAATGTCATATGATAGTAATTAACAAAAGTAATATTTCACAGATAGAATTTAGAAATTAAAAAATATTATGGTGCCCCTCCCATATATTACGATGACGTAATAGCTCAAACGATTCAATGTAAACAAAAAGTGTTCATACAACTAAAACCAGTCTAGAGTACACTGAATAAAAATCCCAAGTAAAATTTAGAACTTTGCTCTTAATTTTTGTTCAATTGGTTAGAAAATTATCCTAAAACCTACCTTATTTAATTTAAATCAAATTGAAATTGAATTTTTATTCAAAGTGAAAGTTTGTAGTTTTATTAAATTCTTAGTTTTTCGAACAATGCATAATCTGGACTAAATTAATGCTAAAGAGATATCTAAGTAGTAGTTAGATATTTTTAATCTGGAATGTAAGTACCTAATTTCTCTACATACTCAATTTAACTAAAATCAATTAAACCGAATCACCATCAACTATTTTGTATTTAACCCTTTAGGTCCTAATGGGACACATACCGGTCCCGGTTGAAGTTTTCCATTGATACAAACATTTTATATTAATTTCTTATTATTATTATTATTTATATTATAACAAAGTTAAAAAAACAACAAAACCTCTGTATGTATATTGTATATGCTGGTTACTTTTCGGATCGAAAGGGTTAAAAATATAGAAGTGACATTTTTAGAACATTTTCGTTGGTCAGAAGAAAAATAATTTCTTTTTGGTAAAATAAAACATTTATGAAATAATTTAAACTTTTACACAACTGTAATTTAAACATTATAAAATTCAAACTTAAAATTTTCTTTGAGAAGTGTTATTTAAACTTCAAACTAAAAGATTTAAACTATTGTTAGGTTATCAATAATAAAAACAAATAAGAACACTAAACACCTTTTAAATATTAATCGGAAATACTTCATCCCTCTATGGAGGTCGATAATTTGCTAGAAAGTACGGCTCCGGCGGTTTTTTTTTCTGACATTTATTTTATATGGAAAACCTATAAGAGTTAACAAGTTAAGGGTGGATCGCTTTTTAAAAACTGAGATTTGCCAAAGCCCAGGTTTTAAAGGTAATTTAAAAACCTATAACTTTTTCATACATCAAATTCAGCTAAAATTATTCGTTGAAAAGTTTTAAGTTAAAAACTAAAAAAAATTTTGACCTTTGAACGGGTTGCGGGACCATCAAATATAATTTTTTTTTGGCACAAAATTTTAAACTTAAGATTTTTAGGCTATAACACAAGTTTTCAACCCCCAGGGCTTTGGCAAATCTCAAATCCAAAGGGACCGGCTCACCTGATATTTTGTTTCGATGTCTACAATTTATTTTCCGGATTTGTCCGTGGTGAGATTTTATCATTGTCCATAGTCTTCTTCCATCGATGACCACAAATTTTTGTACATGGATTAACAGTTTTTTTGCTTTGTACTACATTTGGACAACATTTATTGATATTATCTTCTTTTTTGATAATAACTTTTTTTGACATCTTATTTATAGGCCTATCACATTGTTGGTCACAAATTTTTGCACATAAACTATCTCTTTTTTCAGGTACAACTTTTGGACAACATTTATCTGTTGGAATTTTGTTTGTAGATTTCTTCCATTGTTGATCACAAACTTTTGCACACAAATTATCTTTTTTTTCAGGTAGAGCTTTCGGACAACTTTTTTGACATACATCCTTTTTAGCTGATTCAAATTTGCAATTATTTTTAGGATATTTCGGTGTTGTTAGTTTAATTTGTGGTGGTGATTTCGATGAACGGGGACAAATTGTAGACTTTTGTATTGAAAATGGTTTTGACGGTAGACTTCTTGTCGTTTGAGGATTACATTTCATTGGAAAAGATGTTTTTGATTCAAAATGTGGTGGAGGTGGACGAGAATAAGCTTTACTTTGTGGATATGTCCTTGGTGAAGAAGATGATGGAAAATTTTTTGGATATGATGATCTTGTAGATGGATAAGCTGTTGTTGGACGTTGAATATTTTTCATTGGTGGACGATTCGTTGACATTACAGAAGATGTCGATGGTCGGTGATGGGGATGAGGAGGAGGACATGATGGACATGGAGGACACAGTGGGCAAGGAGGACATGGAGCACACGGAGGACATGAAGGACATGGTGGACAAGGTGGTGGGCATGCTTTTTGATGTAGAAAAGGCCTTGGTGGGTCACTGCTTACACGTGGGTGGGACGTTTTTGGTGATTGACATTTTTTTGGTAATGAACTGGTTATTTTCTCGGTTTTTGATGGTGGAGAAGATTTCAATGATGGACTATGTTGTGGTGAACATGGTGGCCGAAAATCTTTCTTTGTTATGGGTATTGATGGCTTACGTTTTGTAGGTGATGGACTTATTAATTCCAGACAAGATTTGGCTGATTTATCTCTGAATGACTGATTGGATTTCTGTCTTGGACGAGTTGTGAACGTTCCTGATGCGGAACGCTTTTTAGATAATCGTCCGGATGAAAAATTAGTTTTTTCGGAAATCATTTTCCCGGTTTTCGATGATGACGAAGATTTCAATGATGGACCTTGTTGAACTATGCGTGAAGATGATGCCTGGGAAGTTTTCTTCGTTAAGGGTATTGACAGCTTACGTTTTGTAGGTGATGAACTTATTAATTCCAGACAAGATTTGGGTGATCTATCTTTGAATGACTGATTAGCTTTCTGTCTTGGACGAGTTATGAACGTTCCTGATGCGGAACGCTTTTTAGATAATCGTCCCGATGAAAAATTAGTTTTCGAGGAGCGTTTTTTAATTTTCTCTATACCTTTAGTTTTACTCCATTTATGGCCACATATTTTAGCACATATTTTCGTATTTCTTGACGCTTTGTTTAAACTCTTTTCGAAAGATCTCTTTGGGCCGCGTGCTGGAGAACATGTGGATTTAAAAATTTCTGGTTTCGAAACTAAGTCAGATTTTGAATATGATTTCGAAGGAGAACTATTATTTTTTTGTGATATATTAGGTGGCATACATCTCGGTTGGGGTAGTGAAGAAGTGGTTTTTGGTACCGGATATTTTTTCAGATTTGAAGAAATTTCTTTCGATGAACAGATATTTGATTTAATGGATTTTTGTGGGGGATATGATTTTATTTGGGGTGGTGAAAACGTTTTAGTCTGTGGATAAGATACTTTTGATGGAGGAGTTTTTTGTGGAAAAGTTGGTTTCGGTAATATTTTAATCTTACCGAGTTTTTTCATCTCTTCTTTACCGTTCACTTTATGCCACTTGTGTCCACATATTTTAGTACATAAACTGGGTAAGTTTTTAGCTTCAGAATGTGTTCTTTGATTTGTCCCACCCGCTCTTGAAGGATTATAAGACTTATACTTGTTATCACACACAATTGATTTCTTAGTTTCGGAACATATTTGAGATGAAGCATCAGGGTTACAAATGTCAGAAGGTTTGAGTTCTTGTCGACAGTTTTTTGACGGTTCAGATGGACGACACAGGTTTGAAGATATTTTTGAGATTGGTGATGTTTTAGATGGAATATTTGGTCGTAAAGGTGGAGACATTTTTGTTCTAGTCTTTTTTGTGCATTCGTTGAATTTAATTTCTGATGTACCAAAATTTTTTTTCGAATTGTGGTCAGTGCCGCATTTTGATAAATGTCTGTTTTTTGAATTTTCTATGTTCTGCGGTCCACAAATTTTCTTACAGATGTTTGATACACCTTTTGTATTCCTGTCTTGACCTGAGGGTGATGGGCATACTTTCTGCAAACAAAATTTTGATTAATGTTTACTAATGAAGTTAGATTACTATTACTTCTCTATTTTCGTTTAATTTCGTACATCCTGATTTATTGTCATTAAACTTAATCTTTCCACCCTTCATTTCTTTGTTATCTGATTTTATCCATCGATGTCCGCAAATTTTAATACACATATTTGGGGACATTCTCCGTTTATTTTTAAGTTTGTCATCTGATAAATCTGTTTTATTTGAGGTTGAACAATCTGTTGGCGACCAATTTTATCTTAATAGGGAAGGTATAATATCGAAAATACTTACCAGATTTTTTATACTTTTCTGATTGTATTGGTTTCTTTGATTTATTTGATAGTGTAGGTATTTCTTGACATGGATTAAGATTTTTTTTATTTATATTTATTCCCTGATTTTTCGGAAAATCTAGACCTTTGCAAGAGTTTTCAACTTTAGGAATCGGGACTTTTGGTGCAACGCCTGCAAAGTTTAGTGAAACGTGATCTTTGAATTTATCACAAAAAGATTCTTTTGAATTGTTCGAATTGCACTTATTTCCCGGTGAAGACATTTTTGGCACACCTGAATCTTTCCTGTGAAGTTTGCCTGTATCTGTATCTTGTGACAGTTCAAAACTTTTGCAGGTAGGTTGTGCGCAATTTTTGTTTGATACTGATTCCTTATGTTCACACCCACTATTATTTTTTTGGACTACTTTTGGTTGGGAACATTTGGGGCTTTCCTTAGGTATACACGTCGACTTTGTTTTCCGACATATATTCGCACAACTAGATCTTTTTTTAATAGTTTTATTTGTGTTAGAGCTGGCTTCACATCGAGGTTCATGGTGTTTTTGATTTCTTAAGTCTTCCTTTCCTTTTTTTGATTTGTTCCAGCTAAATCCAGAACGTTTCACATTATATGTTCCTTGATTTTTATTTCCACAAATATTAGATTTCGATTTTTCATTTTTTCGAATTTCTAATTAAATAAAATTATTAAAATACTGTTATTTTATTTGGTATTGAAATTGTTTTAAAATATATCTCACTGAAGAACTGCCTTTGTGGAATTTTGAATCTATACAAAGATTTTACTTACCAGTTTGTGGGTGATCACATTTTTTTAGTTGTTGATTTTTGAAAAATTCTTTGGATTTCGTTTTGTAATTGTCACAATTATGACTTTTCTTAGTTGAATCGGAATTGTTTGGAGCATTTTCTACACATCGATGAGTTTTGTCAATACTTTTACAGCACACACCCTTCACTTCAACGTCTTTATCGATTTCACATTTGCTAAAATGGTTAGAATTTTTTCCAATATTATGATATTTTTGATGTAGCTTGGTTCGGATAAATGGGTGAATCTAAACAGAGCAATAGTAATCTTTCAAATATTTTTTTTAATACCGAAATCTTTACAATTCGTATTAATTTTTCCATTGGTTTTAGATGAAGCATTTCGTAATTCTATAAATTATTAACAGGCAATTTGACCAGTAAATATTCAGAATAAATAATTTTTTTTTAAATAAATTTTTAATTTAACTTTGACATAAATTCGTTAAAAAGGTTTATAGAAATGCCTACTTTTAATTCATTTCATTTCAATGAAGGAATGGCTACGCTAATAATTTTTTTTATGTAATATTATTCTACTGTACTGTAACGAATAAGAAACGACATAAAATACTAAATGGAACTGCAATTTGTTGAATTTTATAAGTGAAGGAAAGAGAGTGGTACAGATTTATTTAAAATGTTTCGAAAGGAAAAATATCCTAATTTGCCGATTTAGGTTTTAAATTTCTATCGGTGTTTGGGAGTACCTATAGGTAGGTATTAACGAGCTATTTAAAATATGAAATATATTAAATCCAAATATAGAAATTCCATAAACGATCAAAAGCTGGAAGAAATTTTAAGAATTTCTTCAACCAATAAAGTCGATGTTTTGGTCGGTAAACATGTAAGAAATCAGGTTTCGCATTTATATGTTTTCTTTGTTATTTGGGATGAATTTACCTCTACATATTGATCTCTTATTTTCAATCGGATTTATCTCATAAATATTTCAGGAGAGCAAAAAAACTATTTAATTTTTCTATTAGTTCATGTGTGATGTGTGAATATGTGAACAAATTGGCATCAAAGTCTCAATTCCAGTAATTTTTGAGATACGTTTGATTCAAAATTAGGGATCGATATGTTTGTTATGTTATTTTTTAATAAATTGGAATACATTTTAAAAAAAATGAGAAATGGTGTGTTTTATTTTAAATATTAGAGATACTTACCTAGGGTACTGGCCCACTACGCCTTTTTTTTATATAAAAGTTGTACACTGGAAAAGTTGTACTATAATATATGTATGTAGTTAGGCTAATTTGCTGAAGTTTAGCAGATTTTTAAATTAAAATGTTGTCTTTATGATTTGGCTGAAATTTGGTATAGAACATCACAAAAATCGCTAAATCAGATAAATAAAATGTAAAAAATGCCTAAAATTTGTTTTTTTTCAGAGAATTAAGCCAGTTACATTATTAAATAGTGGCACGTCGCAGCAATGGGAGCTAGATATTAATTTTATGTATGACAGACAGATAGAGTTATAGACGGAGACAGACTGTTTCCATTTTTCTACAAGTAAGGGTAGTCACACCTTTTGGGTGGTTTCCACCCCTTGTGGGAAAATAATTAAATAAATCGAATAATTTGGCATTTGTTATTTTAAAAATTATGAAATTGCGATAAAAATACATATACATACATATATTCATAGGCAGCAATAAATTTCACATATCTCAGTTTTAGTTAGCGACAGTCTGGTTTGTATTTTGCTCAGACATCTAAAAAATGATAATTTTTTTTTGGTTTGATTTTTACATAATTTTGCATTAAAATTGTAGCGTTGGACGAAGATAATAATCAATAAAAAAAAATTGTCTGATATAGACTTTTGTATAGCAAAAGGTTAGGTTTATGGTTCAATGAAATTTAGGTTCATTGAGATTTTAAAAATTTATATATTCACAATATTCGTATATTTTGATATGTTATCATAATTTTAGTTGGGTGTGTTTGGTATTGAATATTAATTATAAATATATAATTTGAATACTTAAATTTGCATTAAATTGAATTAAATGTTTTGTTGAGATATAAAATCATTTAAAAAAAATTGTTAAACAAAGATTAGTGTGGCGAACCTTTCATATAATCCCAAAAAAATGGTAGTCGGTACATTTGTAAGCATACATATGGGCCTATAAGTATAAAATAATTTAAAAATATTAAATACCTACGGTAAACACAGCAAACCTATACTAATTATAATAATCGGCTTAACCAATTTATCATTCTCTGTATGTAGCAATGATATTATACTATATAGCTATGTATAATTGTATACATACAATGATAATGGATAACTTACAGAAGTAAGGTATATTATAATTAACTGAGATTCTAAAGACTTTAATTATATTAGACATATATCAACTATTTTTAATTAAATAGTTATCCGTCACATGTTTCATTATCCATGAGAAGCTTAAGTATATACAAATTTGAGTTAGTTTTGTACGGTATTAAAGTTATGAACGTTTTCCTCTATAGTATTTATCAGTATTTTCCCTTTAATTACATAATAATCCATTCCATGATAATAATTATGTATATATTTTTTTTTTAATGGACTAAATAAATTAGTTATGCAAGATTACAATTTAAACTCATAAACTTTTCACTTTGAATTCAGTCGTTGTCAGAAACATTCAACTTGATACGACATAAAAAAAAAAATTTTTAATTTATAACTTTTATAATCTCGCGAAATACAGAAAAAAATTGAAAATATATATTGAAACATTTAACGTTTTAATAAATCGATTAATTGAAGTTTGATTTTGTAAGATCATTAGTTTCTTGAAATAAAATGTCAATTAAAATCTTTTGGAAAAGAAGTTTAATTTAAACTTATAAACATTTTTAATTATGACATACATAGTCGTTAACAGACTATTTTAAACATATCTAATAATTTCTTTAAAAAAAGCTTTCCTTTTTCATTTAAGATTTTTAATGTATCATAAAAAGTAGGTTATTTTCTCAATTATAAAACATAATTGACATAAAACATACATAATTGGTTTCAGCGCTATATCATCATAGGTATTGACATATTTTACATTGGTTGTTCATATCGATGGCTTATATAGTAAGTACAATAACCTCTAACTCATTTTTACCGATTTTTTTTAATTGTTAAAAATTGATGTTTATATAACCCTGCACCAAGTTTAATACCGCTCCCACAAAACAATTGATCAAAATCAACATGACGTTGTACGTGTTACAAAAAGTTTTATAAATACTGCACCATTTTTTTGTAATAGATTCTATCATTTTATCCAATAAAATGAAAAGATAAATAAATTCAAAGCTGCAATGTGAATGGATTTACATTAGCATCCCTACTAGTATGTAAACAGTTAATTATTATTTACATTTTTACATTTATAGTACATGCCACATATGTACATAAATATTTTTTCAGTTTTGATTATCTAAAGATGCCGGCCATAGTGTAATTATATAATGATATTTGTTTTAAACATATACTCGTATAACACACTGTAATTTTCAGTTTGCTTGTTTTTTTTTTAAATTTCATGTTAGTTTACTTGTGTTTGTTATATCGGTGGCAAAAAGTTAAAGTAGCTTAAGTCTACTTTAGAGAAAAATGGATTTTTCTGGATATTAAAACTACATTTAAAACTGCGTGTTTTGGTCCAATACCACCCTTGCTATCATATTTACAAGCCGAGATATAAAAATTTTATTTTAACTTAAGTAGAGAAAATTTAATTATTGCATAAAGTTAAAGTATCTTATCTACATATAATTAAGTTTTTTTTAACAAAAGATCTTTATATTGTAACGTCCCTCTCAGAGACGTTATATACATATATTATATATAAATTGTTATCATTATTAATAAAAACGTCCTATGTCTACTCCTATATAAATTTCTCTTCGCCATCCATGATTGACTCAAGTTTGTTGAGCCAAGTTTATCAACGGCTGACGAGGCGAGGACAGAAAAGTAACGAGATCAGCAGAGCTCGACGATCCGGCTTTGAGAGCAGACGCTCTCAATAGTACAACATTTACACATTATACTAATTACACAGATTATAAATAGTACTAGTGATAGTTAAACACAAATTACATACATAGTTAAACATATAACATATCTATACAACATACATATATCACCTTTACAACATAAAACATCAATTCAATTTACAACACTATCGCTACGCATACAACAATTACAATCCTTTGGAATGTCACATGGCGCTAACGGATGAAATTTCTGAAGACCGTCTGGATGGGAAAAAAACTACAGATAAGTGCACTTCCTAACCTTCCAACAATCCCTTAGGATTAAGATAATTAAACAAAATTAACAAATTTACAATATATGCAAACATTTAAGAATGGGACAAAAACGTTTTAATAATAAAATATGATTTCTTATAGTAGTCTTTTTAATATTATTTTGGCTTATGTTGCAATTTATCCCTATTATTGTTATAGTCTTTACCTTTACCCTAATCAAACTAGGCTATTTTTACCTTGGTTGGTTGTGCCAGTAATTTTTATTTTTATTAAATTTAAATGTAGATAAAAAGTTAAAAAATTTATTTTTAAAATACATAAAGTCTCTGATCGGTTGTATACGTATTAAATGAATAGGAGAGCTTCTAAAATTAAATGTGTCTCAAAGACACATCTTGGTAGGATTATTAAGGTTAATATGTTAAAGTAGCTTAACTGTACAGAAATTCTTCTTTATCTTCGGAACGTTATTTTTTTAAATTAGCTTAAACAGTTTCTTATAAAATAAAATCTCGAATTTAGATGCAGCACATAACATCAGCACATAACATCACGTACTATGTGCACAAATTCAAAACTTAATTTGCAGTAGATTTTAAATAGTGTCCAAAAAAAAGGTTGTGAAAAGTTACTGAAATCGACATAAGCTACTTTAACTTTATGCCACAGATATTCATAAAATACTGATCTTAGTCGTTGTAGCATAATTATTTAGGTGGATATTTGAACAGTCAAAATCTAATTTCCTATCGAAATATAGGGTGCCATATATAAGATAGACACAGATATACACATCAGAAACGTTTAAATTTTGATAGGTACATCATATCTACATATGTACGTCTATGTGTATTATACTGAGATAACAATAATTATTACTCTTTGTTTGATGGTTCAATTCGAATATTTATTCGTTTAAGATAAAATTGAATGCTTTGCCCTCTTTGTAGTGCATAGTTAATTTAATTGAAATTCAGTCATTGCATTATTAAACAATATCGCATTGAATCACACATTATATAATTTAGTAGAATATTTCCAATCAACTTAGCAATTTATTGCTTTGTTTAATAACAAAAATTTTTGTTGTTGAATAAATAAATGAATTTAATTAATTTTTTTTTTTTCATTAAATAAAATTACAAAATAATTTTGTTTGCAAAACAGCGAGTTAAATATTTCCAGCTAATTAAACAGGTAGCTGCATTGTCAGCGTCTTAGCATCGGTCCGCTCTGCAATTTAATGAGTTCTGTTTCTAATTACACTTAATTAGTTGATAGGTAGTGGATAGTGTATACCTTTATTGGTGTTAATTAGATAGTACATGGAATGGAATCAAAAATTTATTCAGTAGTTGCTGTTCTGGTTAGTTAATTTAAATTTGATTTTCTTTTGTATTTTTTTTTTGTTTTCGCTGTTTGCGATAAAGTAATGCTTGGCGTTTCAAAAGTTAAACAAATGAAATATGAGCGTTTACATCGCGTGATTCCAAGTCTGTTGTTTAGTGTGGCGGTGTCACTTGTAATTCTGACGATTTTCTTTATGGTTGTGTTTGTTATTTTATTTGCATTTAATGTTAATTGGAAAATAATAACTGGTGATTTGTATCTAAATGGCATGTTTTAGGTTGTCCTACAATCGGGATATGTTTATTCAACGGTTGAAGCGGAATATGAATTTAGTGGAATTAATGGTGCCACCGATGAATTGGAAATGACAAGCGAATTTATGATGAATCAAGTGGGAAAATGTGAGTGGTATTTTTGTATTTATATTATTGAAAATGCAGAGTTGTACTTTGAATTAATTTTAAAAGCTTTAAGTGGCTGAGCTCGAGAATTTCAGTGTTTTTATTCATTTAACATTACCCTTTTTTTAATCTAATTCTAACACATTCGACGGGTTTTTGAAAAAAGTTTATTCATTACAAAATATAAAAACTAAAAGGGTTACTTGAGAGATTAAATTCGATGGGGTTCTTTGAATCGTGGCGAGATCTACCAATTAAATTGTACCGTTTTGTTACCACTGAATATACATACATCTCTCTTATTGATAAGACTACATCTTTTTCGAATGTGTGAAAATTTATTTTAATATTATTATTTTTTTAAAAAAGTATTTTTATATAAATGTAAATAAATTATATAATCGTTTATGGTAAATTAATAATAAACAGTAACGTAGCGTGGGTTTTATTTTTGCCTATACAAAGTACATTTGAAATTCTTACTTTAATCCGCCTAACTTCAT